>PVLA01002684.1:0-254027 GCA_004027455.1 Hydrochoerus hydrochaeris
AGGAGGAGCAGGAGCAGGAGCAGGAGCAGGAGCAGGAAGGAGTCTTGGTTCCCACAATCTCCTTCAAGGATATATCCCCAGTTGCTAGAAGGGTTCCTGCTCTGCCCCATCTCTCCAAGATTTCATCCCCTCCCAATAGCACAACTTAGGAGTACAAGCCTTTAACGCGGAAGTGTTTGAGGGACGTCTCAGATGCACACTACGGAACAAAGGTACAACAGCAGAAGAATTCTAAAGTCTCAGTTTAACCTCTTCTATCCTTCCTTCCTTCTTTTCTTCCTCCTCCCTCCTTTCCTTTCTCCCTACGTCTTCCCTTCCTCCTTCATTCTTTCCTTCCTCCTTTTCTTCCTCCATCCTTCTTTCCTTCCCTCTTTCCTTTCTTTCAACACTATAAGTTTACTCTTATGAGAGATTTAGTGTATATTTGGACTGTGAAAGATTTAAAAGTGTTAGTTAAAAGACAATGTTTTGAAATTATAAGTAAATTATGACTGGTGCTATATTTATCTTTTTGTGTGTGGTCACTGTAAAAACAATACAAAATTAGTCAGAAGAAATGTTTTTAAGTGACTACACATCCTATCACACTAAGAGCAATTCTGTGCCTGATTACTTTTAGTACATTTTCTTATTTTTATGAACTTTCAGTCAGTTTGTTTGTGTGCGTGTCTAGGAGTGTAACATTTGGAAGGGAGGTCTAATAATTTGCACATTTAGCCATTTTTCTATTAGATTTCTTGGTTATTAATTTTTATTATTACAAAAAATGTTGTAATGAATCTTTTCAGGTATATGAATTTTATCCATTTAGAATTATTTTCTTATGATAAATTAATAGTTGAGAAAATGCCAAGATAATAAAAACAAAACATTATAGACATCATAGCTCTTTATTGCTATATTGCTTTGCAAAACAGTGCGTGTTTGTGTATATATATATATATATATATGCTAAAACACAGTTTTATATATATATTTCAGATATTATCTGTACATGAACATCCCAAAGAAGTATTTTTATCATAAATTACATAACCAACATTACTGTATTTCTTCTTTATTTTTTCACTATAATCAAGAGTAGGTTTAGAGGTAATGTTTCTCATCCAATTTAAAAGGACAGTTTGAAATCACATATCTGTAATCCCAGCTATTCAGGAGGATAAACAAGAGAATTGTAAATTTGAAGTCAGTCTGGGACAACTAGTGAGATATGGCCTCAAAATAAACAATAAAAATGGGTTATGGATGTAACTCAGTGTCCTTGGGTTCAGTCTTCTGGGGAAAAGTTTGATTCAAGGTCATAATGAGACATTAGTTATTTTAAAAGCTAAATATCATCTAGTTTTCTTGTCTGGTTTATTGTCTTCTGATAATAGTCATAATTTACTAAACTAGATATAAACCTACTAAATATACTTGTCATATTTTCTTAGCTATTGAATAATTGAATTAAGCTTATAATCATTGTAAGAGATAGACAACAAGAAAAAGTTTACGTTTAGTAGGGAGGACTGCAGCACCATTTTACCGATTTGTCTCTACTACCCTCTAGTGGTGTCATAGTCACAATATCCTCCAGGTTAGAGCAGAGAGACAGAGGCAAACACTGAGACAGAGACAGAGACAGAGACAGAGACAGAGATAGAGACAGAGATAGAGACACAGACACAGACACAGACACAGACACAGACACAGATATAGACAGGGAGGCAGGGAGGCAGGGAGGCAGGGAGGGAGAGAGAAAAGGAGGAGGAGGAAGAGAAGGAGGGAGGGAGGGAAGGAGGGAGGGAAGACAAGAGAGCAATCCCTGAAGGGAACTGTCTTTTAACTTGCTTTCCTGCTCCCTGTACTCCCTAATCCTATTCTTGGGCATAGGCTCCTTGAGGTGCTGCTGGTCAACTACCCCAAGGGGACTTACTGAGCTCTTTATAAAAATCAATCCAATTCATTAATTCCTTTGCTCCCTATAACAGCCTTGCCCTGCAGCCAATGCCACTGCTGATGTTCTCTGAGCCTATCCTGGATTTTCTTCTTTTTAGCTAAAATAAAACATACCTGATCACCTGCACCTTGCAACTCTCTTTTTTCCATTTCTACCTGATAAAATTGTGCTCATACTTCAAGAATTATTTCAAATGTACCCTTTGCTCAGCTTGGACAAGCTCCTTGCAAGTTCCAAAGAAGCCAGGTACCTTTGACATTGTGCCATTGCCATATAATGTGCCTTTTGTCAGAATGTTTAACACACTCCCTTCAATTATCATTAATTTTTTAAAATTTTGAGATGGGGTCTTATTAAGTCCCTAAATTGCCCAGGCTGGGCCCATATTTTCTGTCCTCATGCTTCAGTCTCCCAAGATGTCAGGATTATAGGCATGTGCAACCATGCCTGGCCCCTGTGTGAGTGTGTGTGTGTGTGTGTGTGTGTGTGTGTGTGTGTGTGATTTAAATCATAAAATGATGTAGCCCATGTGATGTTTACTTAGATCAGTACCTGACCTGAAGACAGCTTTGGCTTTTATTCTTGTTTGTGCCCTTATTATTATTATCATTAATGTGCCTGAAACGTAGGAAAGGTTCAGTAGAGCCATCAAGTATTGTAGAAAAGCAGATAATATCTTTCTCTGTGTGCTCCACCTGGAGATGCCATCTCCTTACTCCTCAGCACTTGGTTCAGAAACACCAGTTGAAGGAAGATTATTAGCACAAAGAAGCATAATCAATTGTTATATTTCTTATCTCCATTGTTTCTCCCAGTTCCACAGAGGACAGATAGTCATTCTCATATCTTTAGTGATCCTCAAATAATGTCAAACAGAAGACACTCAACTGTGCGACTGACACAGATTAATTTTCTTTCATTTCAAGATTTGCATCATGCTGTGGTAATGCTACAGCAGCACATCACTGGTATAATATAATGCGCAGAACACACACAACCAGATTGCTGACACTCATGAGGAGGCCCTTGGGCTCCTGAGACTCTGCAGTGCCTGACTCTTTGAGGAATGAGCAAGTTATGCTCCACATCACCATGGTAGGAAGAGGATGTTATTACAGTTTCACTCTTTAAAATCTGTCAAATATAGTAAACTTTAAAAAATGAACTAGACTAATTCATAATGTGAAATCTCAAGCTGATATCATGCCAGATGACAGTTTATTGAATTAAATTAGAACTTTATTGTTTGATACTATTAGAAAATGAGCCTTATATTAATTTCTTAGCTTGCTGATGAAAGAACTATTCATAACCAATTTCCTTTGTTCATGGGTCTGACTTTATAAACATAAAGGCTTAAAAATTACTTCTCACTACATGGTTTTTATTCTGGCAGAAAAGCCCATCTAGGCATAAGCATTATTGTGATAAAATTTAAAACACACAAGAATCCATAAACATAATTTTTTAAAATCTCAAAGGCTTAATTATAATACTGCCCTGATAATTTCAACAGCTCTGACCATTTCTACTTGCTCCAAATAGCTATAAAATTGCCACGAATTTAAGAGTGAGATATAAAATGAGTTTAATGAAACTTAAATATAGGCTCTGCCTGTGTACGGGGCTATTCCATGGCTCTCAGTCTCTAGAACCTGAGCACAGTTATATTTTAGAGACACTGAAGAGAAGGTGGCTCAGAGTGGAACAAACCACAGTCATCAATATGATAGTATAAATTTACAGAAACCCCTAAAACTTTAAAAGAAAGATAACTGAGTTAAATGTAAAAATCTAGCATTGCCGCTGTGAAAAATGAGATCTTTATATTGAATATAAAAGGATATAACGATTTACTTGCTGTTTTTACATAAGAGTTTAATTTTGGGGGGCTGGGGATTTAGCTCAGTGTCATAAGCGCCTGCCTTGCAAGCGCATGGTTGTGAGTTGAATCCCTGGTACCAATTAAAAAAAAAAAGATATGAAAGAGTTTAATTTTTTTCTTAAGCTTCAAAACAAATATATATATATATATATATATATATATATATATATATATATATATTCATTGAAATCAGTGTCCTGGGTTAGCAGAAAAGACCTTACATCCTTACATTCCCTATAGCAGTTGTCTGGGGCAATCGGTTTTCATTTAAAAAGTGAATTTTAGATTTTAAAAGTTAACAGGGGCTGGGAGTGCTACTCAGTGGTATAGCACTTGCCTTTGGGAAGAGGCCCTAGGTTTGATTCTCCAGTGGCTAGGGGTTGAGAAAAAAAAAGATTGGATCAGGCAGGAAGTCTCAGACTCCTACCACTGCCATCATGAATTCCAAACATTCTGACACTGTCACATAGGATATAAAATTTATCTAGGCTAAGTACTCATACAGGACCAGATGATGAATGTGGTTCATTGTGTAGAAAGGCATTAAACATTTAAATGGAAGCAATTAGCAAGTATCATTCTTTATCCTAAACTAGGTATTTCTAAAAGTTGTAGTTGTCACTCTGTGTTATTTGCCATCTAAATTCAAGGGAAAAAGAAATTCATGCTAAGTGGATTCTTATTACCCCAACTCTGTTTTACTGCTTTATTTATTTATTTTTTAAAGATTTCACAATGATGTTGAAGTGCAGAAATCCCTCTTAAAGTATGATGGAGAACAATGAAGAGAGAACTTTCGACACTGGATTAAAAATGATTTAAACGTAATTTAGATCCTCCCTTTCTATCTCTCTGTCTTGGTGGTATTGGGGATTGAATCCAGCAGTGCTTCACCACTGAGATGACTACATCCTTAGCCCTCTTTTCTCTTTTAAAATTTGTTTTTATTTTTAAGCAGGGTGTCAGTAAATTGCTCAGCCTGACCTTGAACTTGTGATCCTCTTGCCTCAGCCTCTCGAGGCTGGGATTACAGGTGTGTACCATTGTGCCCAGATGAATTTTTGTGTTTTTAAAGATTTTTTTCTGGAAAATTCTAAAATTTCTGATGTGATGTTTTAAAATTTAAAATACTTTCAGTTGTTAATTTTTCAATAAGTAAAAATTTAAAATAAAGTAAAAAAGTACATCTATATATACAATTGCATATATAGAATTGGAAACGTTTCTTTACATTTTTGAGAATGTCTTTCATTTTTCCATTAACTCCTATTACTTTATTAAGGTTTCTCAAGTATACTCCTTAAGTATTACAGAAAGATAATAGAATCTCAGTGTAGGTGCAGTATCACTTTTGGGATGAGCTATTGGAGGGCAATATATTTTAACTGAGACAACACTGGCCAAAAAATTTAAAAACAAAGACAGAGCAACCAGCAGCTTCTGGATGACTAGAAACAGTAGGACGACACTCTCTTGAAATAAGACACCTCAGATTCTGTCTGCGCCCGCCTTCCTGTTTTTTCTCTAGCCGCCGTTTCCTCCATCTTTCGCGCTCCGGCCACACAGGAAGCCCCGCCCAAGCGTTGCAGGGTCCTAATTGGCTCCTTTGAAAGTCTACGAATTATCTGATTGGTGGGCCGCAGCTCCTTTAGCGCGGTGAGTTTGAAACTGCTTGCATTTGACTTCAAAGGCTGGTACTGAGAGGTTCTGTGAGGAGAGACGCAGGCGTGGTAGCTTGAGGTAGCCACTGCCGCGGCCCGCCGCGGGACGATACCGGGTAGAGTAGCTGGGCTCAGGGTCGGGCTTGTAGGGCGTCCCCTCGGCCGAGTGTTGAGAAGCGCAGGGCTTTCAGGAGGCCGGGCTGGACCGCAGGACATTCGCCGGGGGTGGCCGGGGCCTGGGGGTGGGGGCGGCGCGGGGCCAGGCTCCGGAGCGTCTAGGGAGCCGGAGGCTGCCTGACTTGAGTGAATCTGGGACCTGGTCGCTCCTCTAGGGAGAGGCCTCCGACCCTCCCGAAAGGGCGCTCGGAAACCCTGGGTTCCAGCATGCTGAGGGCCTGCGGAGTGCAGCTCGGCCACAGGCCCTCTCTCCCGCGCGGGGTGGAAATCAAGATTCACTTGGGTCGGGCGAGGCCTCTCTGGCTTCTTGAGACCCGGGTCCAGGGTCGGCGCCTCCTCGGCCGCCGCGCTGGGCTTGGATCCTGGCCCCTATGCCCACCCGGAGCTTGGAACTGGGAACGCTTTGGCAGGGCGCAGAGCCGGAAGAACCTGAGGGCTCCTTTCCTTCATTCTCGCCTGTGGGCACTGTAGGGTTAGCGGGGAGCAGAAAAACTAAGAAAGGCCGAGAGGCACATTTGTCTCTCATGTCCTGAGTCGCTTTTTGAATACTGAAGTTAACCAGTGTGCACGTCTTGCGCCCCCTGAAGACCCAGAGGTCTTTGGAAACTGAGATGCAGACCTGGTTGTTTGACATTCCGCTGCTGTTGGGGTAGAGACCGCCCCGGGGCTCCAGTGACTTGACTCAGTAATTTAACACTGATTTTATAATAGCGATAAGGGACTGAAAAAAGTCAAGGTAATTATCTTTTGGCTTAGCAAACTTACCCAGCCTAGGAATTCTTTCGAATGTCTGGTTGTTAATTTTTTTCTTTAACTACTGTTTGTGATTCAAGTGTGTGTGTGTGTGTGTTTAAACTTGGTTCCTCACATTTTGTACGATATAATTAGACTTTATCTGTGGAATTTAAAATTTCATTCTTCTGAGGTGCTTAGTAACATTTTGAACTTTTGAAAGTCTAGAGTATGTTTTGCCTATATGTGACTGCAAAAAGATCAAAACTCAAATGTAAATACATATTTAAATATTTTTTATTTTTAATGATTTAACAATCAACACATCCCTTCTAAAAAGTTTTTTAGACTTTAAAAAGTTGTTTTTGAAAAGTATAAAGCAGTACACATTCAAATAACATTTTTGAAGTATTTGGGTATAACTTTGTCACACACTTAACCAAAAAAAAAAACCAAAGCATTCTTTGGGGAGAAACGTCTGAATTTAAGAGTATTTCAAAGTTGCTAAGCACTATATACTGTATTGAATATACAAATGTTTTAGGAGCTAATAAGGGTCAGAAAATCTCATTGAAGGAGTCGTTACCCTTGTAAATGTTGTTTTAATGTAATTAATATTTATGGAATAAATACTATATATTGCAGAAGACACTGAACAATGCTTTATATGTATTGTCTCTGGTTTTTAAAACTACTCTGAGTTAGTGGCATCTAATCAAATCACTTTTTTCTGTTTTTTCAGCATCTATCATACCTGTTGAATAAGCATGGAAGACTACACCAAAATAGAGAAAATTGGAGAAGGTAAGTGGTTTTTGTTTTGTTTTGTTTTGGAACTGGGAATCAAACTCAGGACCTCCAGCTTGCCAGGCAGGCACTGTCTCACTGAACTATATATCTGGTGCTTATAAATGGTTTTAATAATATACTCATTTTAAGAAATTGTTTTAACATTGCTACTTCTGTAACATTGAGAACACATAAATATTAAGGTACAACCATTAAGATGTCTTGTAATCTGAGTATGATGGTGGGTGCCTATAATTTCAGCATTCTGGGTGGATGAGGCAGGAGGACAGTTCAAACACACCCTGGTCAATTTATGGACTTACTAAGATCCTGTGTCAGGATAAAATATTAATAAAGAGGTGAAGGTAGAGTTTAGTGCAAAGATCCTGGGCCCAATTCCCAATACTGCAATAAAAAAGAAGATGTGTGTTCTTTATGTAATAAATACAAAAATCTCTATTTTAAGAGTTGAAATCACTCTATTATGACTCCTTGGTGACTCCCTCACACAATAATCAGAACTTTTGATAATAAACATTTGAGTGTGTTTTGTAAACACTGTAATTTGTATATGTGTTGGAAAGAAAGGTTAAGACAGTAGTACACTAATTTCATAAAATATTTTTAGTCTTTTAAAGTTATTTTTAGTTTATAAGACTAAGCTTTACCTACACTTTATTAAACTGGTTATAACAATTTTTATTTTTGGGACAAGGTCTTTCTGTGTAGTTTAGTTCAGTCTTGAACTCACTGTCATGCAGGCAGGCCCTGAATTTAAGGTTATCTTGCCTCCGCCTCCCAAATGCTGGAATTACTGACATGTGGTAACCCTACCCAGCCTACAATAGTTGCTTATTAAATTAATTTGAAATAAAGTTTCTAGGTGTAAATAATCTGACATACGTTTGTGTATAAGACGTTCCAAAACTAGTAACTTTTGTGCATAATCAATCACTTTCTGTAATTCCTTACAGAATGTCTAGATGTAGCTGGACATGGTGGCACATACCTGTAATCCCAATTACTGGGGAGGCTGATGCAGGAGGATAATGAGTTTGAGTCTTGCCTGGGTAATTTAGCTCTTACCTCAAAATAGAGTCTAAAAGGGCTGGTGTGTAGCTCAGTGGTAGAGCACTTGCCTAGCATGCATGAGATCCTAAGCTCAATTCTCAGCACCAAGAACAAAGAAAAAAACATCTGTATAAGGTAAGTAAGAGATAAATATATCTTTTTTGCGTAAATGTTGTTTGTTGTTGAGACAAGGTCTTGGCTATGGAATTCAGATTGCCCTTGAACTTACTATGTAGGCCAGGCTGGCCTCAAACTTGGTGGCAATCCTCCTGCCTCAGCCTCCAAAGTGCTGGGATTACTGGTATGCAGTGCCACACCCAGCCAGCCAGGATTTTTTAAGTTTTTGCCCTCACAGGACTTACAAGTTTGTTTATAGGAATTCTATACATTTACAGCTTTCAAAGAGCAAATAGTAAAACTTGTACAAAGTAATTTACTAATAGATATTAGTCCAGTTTATGTGCATTCTGCCTGAGAAACATTTTCATTTTTATTTCATGCATTCAAAGACCCCAGTTATACAAGGCATACTTAAAAAACAAAGTGAGGAATACTGTATGGAATTTAGTAAGATAGAATGACCAAGGTTTAGTGTTGAGTTGGAGGTATAGTCTCAGGTCTTTTTAAAAAATAAATTCTCTTAGATATATTATGAAATCCATTCTACTAAGCTGATTTTGCTGCTGAATTAAAAGTATCAAATGATAAACAGTTGTTACTATTACTGCTATGACCGCTGTCTTCACAGCTCTCTCTTCATTGTGGCCCCCTGGCCAGTCTCAGTGATGCTCTCTAATTGGAGTTTCTTTGATGTCCTCAAATATGATCTACCTTTTAACTTACAGGTCTTTGGCACCTGGCGATGACTATTCTTCTCGAAGACACCCCATACTGGCTTTACTCTTCATCTCCTTGGTCTTGGCCAAGAGAGTTTGGGAGTTCCATTGGCATTATGCCTAGCATCTTTTTGTTTTGCTTTGTGGTACTGGGGATTGCACCTAGGATGTTTGCCCTGAGCTACAACCCTAACCGGCTTTATTTTTCATTTTGTGGTTGGGTCTTGCTAAATACGAGGCTGCCTGACTACTAGAATACTGGATTCTAATTTTCCCAGACTCTCTTTGAACTTTCTATTTTCCTGCCTCAGCCTCCCAGAGCACTGGGATTATGAAAATGTACCACATCTGGCCTAATCCCATTTTTAATTGCTATATCTCAAGCTGCTTAAGACTGAAAGCTTTGTCTTTTTCACAAGTGTTTACCTGTTTCTAGGCAATGTGTGTAGCCTACAGGAGATGCTCAAATATTTGATAATAACATTGTTCTCTTTCCCTTGTGTGTTTTTCTTCTCTTTTCTACTATGATACTGTAGTGCCTCGCTGTTTTGGGATTCTATGTTGGATATTGTTTGGGTTGGGTTGGGGTTTTGTGTTTTGTTTTTTTGAGACAGGGTCTTGCTATGCAGTTTGAGCTGGCCTTGAACTCACTTTGTATCCCAGGTTGATCTCCAACTCTCCATGATCCTCCTGCCTCAATCTCCAGAGTGCTGGGATTATAGGCTTGGCCTACCACACACATTTTTTTTTCTTTTCCTTTTTTTAAGACAGTGTCTCAATATGTAGTCCAGCGTGGCCTCAAACTCACCTCTTCATCCTGCCTTAGCTTCCTGAGTGTCACTTGACTGGATAATGTTTTTGAAAACTTAACTTGTGGAAATAAGAGATAGATGATGTCTTACATATAGTTCTCTTTTGTTTTCTGCCAGGTGCCTGGTTAAACTCTAGTATTTAAATACTGTGATGATTTTAAACATTATTCCTCAACTTTTTATTTTGAACATTTCCAAACCTCAGATAATTTGAAAGATTTATATGATGGACCTATAATATCTTCACAGAGACATTAGTGGTTTGTCACGCTTTCTGCATGTGCATTAGCAGTTTTTCTGTTGGATACATTTTAAGTAGCATAGATAGGCTTTATTCCTTAACACTTCTTTATGTATCTTTTAAAGATTCACCTAAGGTTATGTGTTTCATTTGGCAGTTTTACCTTGATTTTTTTTCTAATTTAAAATCCTTTCTTTTGATCATCTGTGTCTGTGTGTGGTGTTACTGGAGATTAAACCCAGGGGCTCTGCACTGGGCTATCCCCAAGCCTTTAAATTTAAAAAAAAAAAATTTTGGGGGGGAGTATCTCTCAAGGTGGCAGACTGGGCTTGATTTTTCTTTTTCCTTTGTTTGATGATGCCAGTGATCAAACACAGAGCCTCATGAATGCTACTCAAGTCCTGTATTACTGAGCTACACATCCTTAGCCCTTTTTGTTTTGAGACAGTGTCTTGGTAAATTACCCAGGCTAGTCTTGAACTTTAGATCCTCCTGCACTGGCCTCTAGGGTAGCTTGGATTTCAAGTGTGCACCACCATGCTTGGCCTAATTTACTTATTAAATACATCTAGACTTCTTTATTTTGGATATTACAAAATGGTTTTTTAGTTTCTGATTTTAAAGAAGAGACAAAGCTTTCAGTCTTGTCTAATGACAATGTTTCTGGCTCATAAATTATAACTATCAATGATGGAGGAGATTTACTGGCATTAGTAGACACTGAGAAATAAAAGCTTGCTGATTACCACTTGGTGGGGGGTTTCATAACCTGATTATTCCTACTTTGTATTTCCTGGGAGAAGTCTTCTGTTAGACTGGCCTCCTTCCAAGCTTTTCTGTGGTACCATGATTTCTGCTTGCTTTTGAGGTAGTTTTTTTTTGTTGTTGTTCTTCCTTCGTTATTTATTAGTCCATTTTAGAGCGTATACTGTGTATTTCCTAAATAATTTTTGTTGATTAACCAGTAAAATGATTCTACTTTGTTTAATCCCTATTCCAGTAGTTCAGTAAGAAGTGGTAACAGTTCAAAAAGTGCCAGAAAGAAGAGATATAGAACACTAATCTAAAATCCAATTTAATGAACATTGAATGCTGGCCAACTGTTCTTATCAGTTAATTCTATGAATTACGCAGGACTAGAGATTATACATTTAAAGAAGAAAGGATACAAAAAAGAATTAGTTCTGAATTTCCTATTAACTGCTTGACTATATTGTGCAAGTGACTAATCTTGAGACAATAGTGCCAAATATGTTTCTGCTGAACCTACCTTTTGTGTTTAAGTGCAAGTATAATACGCATCCTCCAAAATGATCAGCTATTAAGTGTGCAAAAGATTACTACCTTCCCCCCTTTTTTTTTTTGGCAGTGTTGTTGATGGAACCCAGGATCTCATGCTTGTTAGACCAGTGCTCTGCCACTGAGCTAAATCTCCACCCCTAAAGGTCACCTAATTTAAAGATGAGAAGATTGAATCCAATCAGCTCTCCTTTAATCTGGAACAGTTTGATCATTTCAAGTTACAGATAGCCTATAATTTAATCAAAATATAGAGTGAGTTTATTTAAAATTGTCTATTTAAAATGACACTAGTATTTAGGAAAACGTAGAATTTTAAAAATTTGCAGCAGAGTTTACATAACATCAATTTGCAGCTGATCAAACTGCAAACTACTTGGATTAAGCAGATGGTAAAATCAGTAATTTTTAGCTGAAGTATTCCTACCTTGAGAGAAACTAATCAAAACAATAGACTTTATCAGGAATATATACTGTTATAATAGATGTCATGGAAAGCAAAAGAAAAGCTTTTACAACAAAATTCATCAGTAACTAAGGGATTCTATAGTTTCTTAAATTCCAGCCTAAGTTGAAAAAGTACTTTTCCAGGAAATTAAGTGCAGTATGTATGTGAACTTATTGTAGGTAACTAGTTCATCCTTCCTTACTGTGTCCACCCTCCCCTACTTTCACAATCCCTTACATTGACATTGTTGCTCAATGTCTGAAGGATTTATCAATATCAGACAATATCAATGTCAACTTGCTTGGGAATGGATGAGATTTTCCTATGTAGTAAATCATACAGCACTTTATTGTAATAGTTTGTAAAAACACCTGGTCCTGTTTGTCTTCATTCTTTTGTGGATGAAGATTGACAACTGTATTTTAAAATATACATAGTCGTGGTGGAACATGTCTGTAGTTCTAGCACTTGGGAGGCTGAGGCAGGAGGATGGCTCAGGTTTGAGGCCTGCCTGGGCTTCACAATGAGTTAAAGCAATCCTGACTACATAGTAAGACACTGTCTCAAACTCCACCTCCCAAATTATATAAATATCAAACTCCACCTCCCAAATTATATAAATATCTGATTTATGCCTCTTCTTGTTTTGTGGGGTATTTGGCAAGAGGTAAATTTCAATGAATTTTTCTCTGTTACATACTGGGACATTAATGGTACTTCATTAATGTATGGACTTATAATGTCTACCTGAATTTTATTTATAAACCATATGCACAATACTTTGTAGTTGACTTCATTTTCTTTTTGGAAGCAATGAGGATATGATTATGAGAAAGACATTATCTGGCCACAGCAGACATTTCTGTTGTGTGACCTTAAGGAATGGAAACATTTCTAAAATCTGTGTGGCATAGCAGACCCTTAACTTTTGTATTTCAGGTACTTACGGAGTGGTATATAAGGGTAGACACAAAACTACAGGTCAAGTGGTAGCCATGAAGAAAATCAGACTAGAGAGTGAAGAGGAAGGGGTTCCTAGTACTGCAATTCGGGAAATTTCTCTATTAAAAGAACTTCGTCATCCAAATATAGTCAGGTATGGTATGCTATATGAACTTAAGCTATTTTCTGCATCCTATTTCAAATGTGAATTTCAATCTGGAAAATAGTACAGTTAATTTTCGGTCTAACCTTGCTGAGTGAAACAGTTGTACTCTTTATTGATTGTGAATGCTGGGCATAAGTAAAAAAATAGTTTGTTAAAGCAAGAACAGAGTTAGAGGGACTTAGTTATAAAAGTCTGTTTTAGGGGCTGGAAAAGCAAGGTAAAGTGGACTTAATAAGGAAGCCTGGAAAGGCTTTGTCAACTAGCTCCATCCAACTCTGGGATCCCAGGTCCTAAAGATCACTCTCCTTTAAAGTTTATTTGTATTGCTTGCTTAAATAGGAGAACAATCTCTGAGCAATGGGTAGCTAATCTAAACTCATTATTTTGGAATACGGCTTATTAATAATGTAGCACCTCCTATATAATAAAAATTGTTTTCCTAATATTTTCCTTTGAAATTCTAGGTTTATATTAAGGTTTTTTTGTAGTTTGGAAGCTACCATCTCTTTCTGTACTTTTGATAAATTATTGTTACTTTTTGTGAAAGAGAAACAAAATATTTGCTGGAATTTTTCTTTCATATGATTATTTTTATCCTTCAGTCTTCAGGATGTGCTTATGCAAGATTCCAGGTTATATCTCATTTTTGAATTCCTTTCCATGGATCTCAAGAAATACTTGGATTCCATTCCTCCTGGGCAGTTCATGGATTCATCACTTGTTAAGGTAAGAAACTTAACTACTTCTGTTAATGTTTATCTGCTATGAATAAAGTTTTCTCTATGTAGAAGTCCTTAAATTTTGTGGGAATGTGCTTGGAAAGAGTATTTTACTTTTCTCACATACAGATTAGATTAACATTTACCTATCAGCTAGTGCATCTAGTAAATGAAAAATGATGCCTGTGATAACATGAAATGGAAAATAATACTATGTTATATTTGTGAATTCTGATCTTTCTTTGATTCTCAGATGAATTTAAAACAGCAAAGACCTGCAGCAGGCTTTATACTTTATTCTTGTTTAAGATAGGTTTTTCAAGATGGCTATGGCTGTACATGTCTATAATCCCAGCACTCAGAAATCTGAACTAGGAAGATTGAAATTTTGAGGCTGGCCTGTACCATTAATTACACAGCAAGTTTGAGACTAGCTTGCATTACTAAGGTATCGTGTTTCTAACAGCCAATTGGGAAAAAAAAAACCAATATGTTTTGTTAAATTAGTCTAGATATTTATAATATTTCATGTAATTTAAAAACATTAAAATATGTAAATATTTTATGTAATTTAAAAACATTAAAATATGTAAAATATGTAAAGTAACTGTTTTACTCTTATGCTAACTTTAACTGACCATTCTTCATAGATAGCAATTGTTAATTTCATTTGTAATCTTATAGGCCTCTTATGTAAATGAAATTTTATATATACATATGCATAAACAAGCCTTTTTTGATGTAAACTGTTATCAGATATGTACATCTTTTTGTATCTGCTTGCATTTTTTAGAATTATTTAAGCCATTTCTGTTTATGGACAAGTTGTTTTCTAGCTTAGTGATTATTTTTCTTATTAACCATGCTACAGTGAAATATCTTTGTATGTATTTATCTTTGTAATGAACTTTATAGGACAAATTTCTATTATGTGAAAAAGGCATACTAATATTTTTTTATTTGAATTTAACTTTTTGTTCAGTCATTTATAAATGGCTAGTACCTCCTCACTGGTTTTAATAATTTTTGTTACCTTTTCCTTTTAATCTTTTCCTTATTAGTTGTGTACACTGTTAATAAATTTTTTAATATATATAAAAAGGCCTCGTCTGACTTTTGGATTTTCAGTTATATGTCTTTAAGCCTTTCTCACTTGAAGATCACATATGTTATGAGTAAATGACAATATTTTTCTAAAACTTTTAGTTGGCCTCCTAACACATCCCTCATACCTTTTTGTTTTTAACCTGACAGATGACTTAGTTTGGTGTAATAACTAGTTATAAATCCAACTTTATTTCCAAACAGCTGGTTAACTGGTTTTATGTATTTTCTAATTTCACATTTTCCATTCAATATTTTATTGTGTAAGATATTTCTATAATACCCATGTTACTTCAAGTGTTACATTGTCTTTGATGTTTCTCATAAAGCACCTATTCCTGAACTATTAAATAGCACTTTATGATTAATTAATCTGTTTAAAAATGTAGTCAATATCCTATCTGCCGTTTCTTTTGGAATACATGTTTCCAACAAGGAAATGCATGTGTAAAGAAGAAAAGTAGAAATGAAAAGACCAACTTTATTTAATATATAAACACAGCTGATATAAACATATAGAAGAAAATTTAAGAAACTTCTACATAAACTACTGAGATTTAAGGATAGGGTGCCAAAAATGAGTAAAAATGGATGGAGTGAGTAGGATACAAATATGTCTATAGGTAAATATCTATCTCTTGATTATACAAGCATATTATATATAAATGGGCTTCCCACACAGAAATGCTTATTAGTTTAAAATGTCCTGAAATCTTTTTTGGTAAATATGTCTTTGAAACAAATGGAGTAAGACTAGTTAGAAAAGCATTTGTAGTGTGATTAAGTTTCTTATATTTTTTTTCCCTAGAGTTATTTGTATCAGATCCTTCAAGGTATTGTATTTTGTCACTCTAGAAGAGTTCTTCACAGAGACTTAAAACCTCAAAATCTGTTGATTGATGACAAAGGAACAATTAAACTGGCTGACTTTGGCCTTGCGAGAGCTTTTGGGATACCTATTAGAGTATATACACACGAGGTAAGTAGAATAGTATTTTTGGTGCTTTTGAATGTGTGATTGCTTAATTGCTTCCTGTATTTAAGAAAAAATACTCAATAAGAAAAGATTTCTACTCTGTGACAAGTATCAATTTATTGCTTCTCAGCTTGAAGTTCACCCTTTATAACATGCTATGTGTAAATATAACTGGAACCTTGAAATATTTTCCTTTTGCCAGCTGCTGTATTAAGATTTGTCACTAGAGGGTATTGGAGAGGCATTTAGAGTTGTCACTATTTCTTAATAATCTTATTTATTCAAACCCTCATCACAGTTTAATTCTTTCTCTTTTTTTTTGTACCAAGGATTGAATTCATGAGGCAGGCACTTATGCTACTGAGCTAAATCCCCAGCCCCACAATTTAATTCTTTAAATTAAACTTTTCCCATTCAAATCACTGTGTAGTTTCTGTCTCCTGAGTGGACCTTTGCTGATACACAATCATATTAATTTCAAAATAGATACAAATATTAATAAATATTACAAAATAAATACAAAAATTTGCTTAACAGGTGCTATTTCTGATACATGATACATTTAGAAGTCATTACATAGTCCTCTTTCCTACTATCCCCTCCTCTCTTCTCTTCTCCTCTCCTTTATTTTTCTGTGGTTCTGAGTATTGAACCTAAGCCCTTGTACTTGCTGGGCAAGTGCTCTCTCGTTGAGCTACATCTATTAGCCCTATTGTCAGGTTTTGTCAGTGTTAACAGCTTGGTATTCTCATTTCCGGATGGAAAGGACACGCTAAATTGTACCCATGTCTTCTGCAGAGTTGTATACCTTTAATTAAGCCCAAAGACTGACTTCAGATCAAAACTGGTAATATTGTTCATCTGGTTAGATGTCTTGATTTCTTGTTACTCCTTTTTGTTATTTTCCCCATCATCATAAGTATTGCTATTTGGTTCTCTTTTTCTCATTAGCTGTGCTGTAAGTTAGAGGTTATATTTTTTCATTATGATATACTAATGTGGATAATTAGTTCTAGATCACTGATAAACTTTTTTGGTTAGATGTGCTTTTAATTTGTGTTAATGTGGTAATCTGAATTGTCATGTAAGCAGTACCTACTGTTTCTACAATACCATCTCTTAAGTCTCAAACTCATTATTAATAGTTTTTTGTTTAGGAAAAGATTTGACCTATTACTGTTGATCTTTCTGCTTTTGGTATTTGAAATGCAAGAAAAGATGAGTGTGTTCTGCTTTCCTACCATGAATAGAACTCAGAAATATTTAGTAATTTATAGATGGTTTATTTGCTTTTATTGCTGACCATTGTATAGCTTTCTAAAGGACTGTCCTTATGAAATATAAATGTTTAACTTTAGATAACTTAATGCACATTTACTCACTTTAAAACTTGCCTTACAATAGGTAGTAACACTCTGGTATAGATCGCCAGAAGTATTGCTGGGGTCAGCTCGTTACTCTACTCCAGTAGACATTTGGAGTATAGGCACAATTTTTGCAGAATTGGCAACTAAGAAACCACTTTTCCATGGGGATTCAGAAATTGATCAACTCTTCAGGATTTTCAGGTACTGTTGTTTTAAATCTAAGTTGTTAAAGTCTTTTATGTTAAATAATAAAGTTGATATATGTAACATAGTTTCTGGTTTGCCACTGTTTTTAGAGCTTTAGGCACTCCCAACAATGAAGTGTGGCCAGAAGTGGAATCTTTACAGGACTATAAGAATACATTTCCCAAGTGGAAACCAGGAAGCCTAGCATCCCATGTCAAAAACTTGGATGAAAATGGCTTGGATTTGCTCTCGGTAACCATGAATTTACATCTTAAGCAAGATATACTTTACTGACTTTAATATTAGTGCTAGCTCTGAATATATTCAGTATTCTCTGAATGGTGCTGTATGTCTTCAGTATTCTCTGAATGTATTCAGTCTTTCTTTTTCCTGGGAGAGAGGAAAACTGGCATGTTTTGAGCTTAATTTTTTCCCCTGTGCTTTTTCAGTACTGGGGATTGAACCAAGGGCCTCAGCTGTGTTTTGATTTTAATCTGATAGGTAGCATATACTCTAAAGGAGATGCCCAGGATTATATACTTTATATTTTTGCTATTCTTTGTGATGCTGAGGTCTTAGACATGCTTTTTAAGCCTTCCACCCCTGAGCTATATCTTTGTTCTTTTCAAATTAGTATATAGTGTCCTTTTTTTCTAGCTTTTTGTCTTGATATTTACCAGTGAGCCCTTTTTTAGTTTATCCTAAAAAGAAGTGCTTTCTTGTTGCTTGATATTTTTAGTTATTAAAAGTTTTCACTTATGTGTCCAGTTTTTTTCATCAGAAATTTTAAGACTAATGTAATTCTTAATCTTTCTCCTGTATTACATTGCTACTTCCCATTAATAAATTGTTTCTTTAAAAACAGACAAAGAAATTAACCACTTGAGGGGAAAAGCTTGCTTTAAAAATCTTATTTTAAGAACAATATTTAAACTTTGAATTTTCAGAGGACCAATTTTTGTAAATCTCAGGTAACTTGATACCAGAATAAAGAAAGCAGGTCTAAACAACAACAGAAATATCCATTGCTGTATTATCAAATACATTTTCTAATTGGTTATTGAGCTCCTTTCAGAATCTATAAATCATTGCATCACCAAATTAAGCTCAAATTTTGCATTTGTTTATAGTGAAGTCCAAAATCCTTTACCTGTATATATGTCAGATTTCCTGTCACTGGGATGAGATACGAAACACTTTCAGTTTATAAGAGAAAAACAAGTTTTTTTTGGCATGTAGTTTCTGTGGGCTCAGTCCATGGTTCGCCAACTCCAGGACAGAAATAATCATGATGAAGGGGACTAGTGGAGGAAAGCTGCTTGCATAGTCATAGCCAGCCAGGAAGCAGAGAGAGGGAATATTTGTTAATCCACTCATCAGTGGGCTAACACATTCAGTATAGCAACCCCATAATCCAATGAACTTTCAAAAGTCCTGCCTCTGAATACATGGGACTTTGGGAAGACACTTATGATCCAAATCATAAATTATTTTGTATTACCAGTATAGTTGACTGTCTTATGTAGCTTATATTAAAGTAATGGAAATGTTCTAGACCCAACCTGCCTTTAACTTACAAACTTCTCAAGCATAATAAATTTTACTTTGGTAAATGAAACAAAAGCAAACCTTCATAAATCAGTTTTCTCCATTTAGCCATGATTGACATCTTGGGCTAGATCGTTCTTTGGACTGTCTTGTGTATTGCAGCAGAACTCATTAGTGTTAGAGACTTGGGCAGGTTGTTTAACCTCTTAGGTTTTGTGTCCTCATTTGTAAAATACTTTTTGTGAGTGTACAGTGCTGGATATGTAAAACTCAAATGGTAACTGGTTAGTGAAAGTATCTAATCTGTGCATCCGTTTGGTCTTCTTTACAGTTAATATTTCTTAAATACCAAACTTCACCGACCTTTTTCTGGTAATATGTAAATGAATAACTAGTTGCCTGGTGGTAATTCACTTTAAATCATTTTAGTAAGACATTGTACTGTGTTTTTTTCTTTTGTTTTTAAAGTGAAGCTTCTTAGAAACTATATAAAAAACCATAGTAGTCAACTGCCACTGTTTTAAGAATGTGGTAAATAAGTTGGATGGGCATTTAATTCTTAAGTATAATTAGCTAGATATTTTTCCTAAATGAATGCCTTGGTTTTAAAGCTATCTCTGAATTCTGTGTCTTGGTATAATTTATAACAAAAAGATGATGAATATACTTATGAGTTAAGGAACAGATTATTCTGGACCTAGAGGGAGATATGTGGAGACATTCATGTAGCTTGTGTTAAAGTAATGGAAATGCTCATTCAGCAGATTTTACCAAAATTATTAGCAAATTGTTTATTGGTTTAAAAATTAAAGCTTTATAAATTTTAAGTTTGTTTTCTAAGATTATCTTCCCGTTTCCTTTTTCCCCCCCAGAAAATGTTAGTGTATGATCCTGCTAAACGAATTTCTGGCAAAATGGCACTGAATCATCCATATTTTGATGATTTGGACAATCAGATTAAGAAGATGTAGGTTTCTGACAAAAAGTTTCCACACATTATAATCCAGGATGAATAGTTCTATTTTTACTGTTGATTCTATTTTTGTCTTCTACATTTTTCTTCTTTGCTGTAAAACTGAAACTGTACTTCACTTTCTAATTTCAAAATATAACTTAAACATGTAAATATTGTTCTATATAAATTTAAATATAATTCTGTATATGTGTGTAGATCTCACTGTGACAATTGTTTGTTACTACAATAAAATTTAAATCTAATACTGGTGTCAGGTGTTGGGGAGATTTTGAACTAGTTTAAATCATCTCAGTCTTTATAGTAGTTATATTTTCTTATAGCTGGAAATACTGCAAATGAGGTAAATGAGCTAAGTACAAATTTCATAATTGAAGTATTTTTATACTGTGAATGTTTAAATTTTCTGGTCTGTTTCTTGCCATGTGGTAGCTATAGAACCTGCCTAAAGATAAATATTTTTTACTGGTATTTCAGTTCTGACCTAAATGTTTAAATATTCAGGATGAGAGTGCTATAGAGATCTGAGAAATGATGCTAAATTTATGAGGATTTTCAGTAACTTATAAAACTAACATTAGAGCATACCAAAGTTTGCTAAATTTTATAGTCTAAGATCAAGAGCTGTCCACAGCTGGGAAGAATAGTTTGAAAATTTATGAACTATCCTATTTTTAGGTACATTATGAAAGCTGTTTTTCTAAGTGAATTCTTATGCTTTGGCCAGAAGTAATAGCTATGAAGGAGTTGCTTATCTTGGCTTTCAGGTTGACTTTACTTAAAAATGTTGACAATGTTGTCAATTAGCAGCCTTCCATAAATGTTCTAATACATAAGTGTTCATTCAGCTAACATCTCTAATCCTGAGAATTATTTTTACCTATAAGCACCCTAGTTTAAATTATTCGCTATAGTTAAGAGAAATGTATATAAAAGTAGTTTTATTTCTGTTTTAGGATGTACCTATTATTTTACCACGTTTTTTTTTCTTTTTTTCTTTTCTGCTTATTTATGACTTGAATTGCATTCCTGTTATTGGTTCTCATAGGTTAGTTGGATGTGTAATGAATGATCTGTCTTACCCTTTTGCACTTGTAGGTGAAAGTGTTGAACACTTTCTTTGGCGTTGGGACAGTTGGCCGTTGGTTGCCTTGTTCTAGGAATTAATGGGAAGCCAAACTTGGTATAAAAGAATGCAGAGCCTGCAGATGGGAGTGATTTGGAGTCATATTAGGGAAAGTTGTTAAGAGTTCATGGTAGGAATTTGGGAATTGAAAAGTCACACAAAAGATTTCAGATGATGTAGTAGCGTGCATGCAGGTCTATTTCCTTATGGAGAAAGTGGGACATTGAGATAGAACTATTTTTAAAATTGTAACGCTAGTAGTTCAGAATCAGCGTTAACCATTGGTGTAGAAGCCATCAATGTGTCCTATACATACTCTTGTTTCAGTAACACAGATATGAGGTAAATGTTTGAGTCCTTAAATATGGCAGAAGGACTTCACTCAGTGTAGTCTAATTGTCCAAAACGTCAATGATGCACCCACCCATTTAGGACTGCTTTGGTAGAACGTGGCAAGAAGATAGATGGTAAAACACCGGCATGGCTTTAAGGTTTGACCTACTTTTGATCCTGCTTCAAATCTTGGTGTAACTATGTAAAGTATGTTAGTTTCAGTGACAGTGAAAAGGTATTGAATCAGGTACTCAACTCATGCATATTTTTAAATAAAATTGTGTTTTAGGGGCTCTGCTTAATTTTAAAATCAGTAGACCATTGGTTTTTGCCGTGTTGCTGACCTGGGCCAGTTCACTCCTCCTTAGTTAACCTTGTGGCCCCCTCTTCCTGGAGATCACCATTCTGATGCTGAATTTAGTGCAGACACTGACCTGCATTGCACGCTACAGCCCAGAACTCCTGGACTTCAGCAATCTACTTCAGCTCCCAAATAGCTGGGTCTATAGGGGTGGGCCATCATGTGTGACTAGGCCATTGGTTTTTTTTTTTTTTTATTTAAAGTTAAATAAAAAGCATGTAAAGGGTAGAGATAATACAGAATTTCAGAAAAAAGATAAACAATAAGAAATCACTAGTTGATAAATTACATATTGTCCTCTTAGAAATAGTTGCTCAAGTTACAAAATTAAAGCATACAAAGTAGTCAAACAGTGAAAGTATAAACAGCTGCGCATACATGAGTCTCTACATGTAGTTCTATTCTTTCTGTATTAGAGGAAAAAACAAAACAAATTCCTATAAAAACATGAAACCAAAAAGTCGTATAAAACCACAGTACAGGGAGATCTTACAATGATTGCTGTGTTGTTTATTATCTTCAATAGAATTGCCTATATCATCAGGCATAAATGAATATAGCAGTATAATTGAATATAGCAGTACATAACAATATTAGTAACAAATAAAACATTGTAGACAGTGTAAAACTTCAAAGGCAGGTAATAATCAAACCAGAGTGGATATTCTAGTGAATCTTGTCATCTTAAGTGCAGTTGCCTAAACTCTCAGGCTTGATACTATCAAGCATAACAGCTTTGAATAAAATCTATCATACAAAACAGCGATCCAACAAACCAGATTCAATTACTATCAGTCATGGTAAAACAGTTTTGGTTTTACAGAGCTTTAGATTGACTTAATCGGAAATTAAGGATGATTACTGTACTATATCCTGTTATTTTTGGGATTACTGTTTGTACCCTCAAATCTAGTACAGGTAGAATGACTGGAACAGAATATAATACATCTAAGCAGAGTAGTGTGAGTAATGCGGTTTTTAAATCCTGGTGCACTATTAACAATATAGTGTATCAAGGCCATCTATATTAGAGATTCTAGTTACCTTCTCTGCCTCAATTCTGCTATGCTATTTTTCTGCCTGTTTGTTTACTTTTCTCCTTCATTCTACTGCCTGTCCCACTCATTGAGGCCTTTCTGCCACTGTTTCTAAAATCCTGGTATTTTTTTTCTCTCTCTAGAATGTCCTTCAGTATTCTCTGTAGGGTTGGATTGGTGGTCACAAACTTGCCCAGTTCCTCTTTGTCATGGAAGCATCTTGTTTCTCCATTAATTTCTAGTGACAGTTTTGCAGGGTACATCAATCTGGGCTGGAGGTTATTTTCTTTCAGGGCTTGGAATATTTTGCTCCAAGCTCTTCTTGATCTGATGGTCTGTGTCGAGAAGTCAGCCGTGATTCTGATGGGCTTACCTTTATAGGTAATCTGTTTATTTTCTCTGATGGGTTTTAATATTCTGTTTTTATATTGAATTTCTGGTATCTTGATTATTATATGTCTGGGTGTAGATCTGTTTTGGTTGTAGGTGGCTGGGTTTCTGTATGCCTCACATAACCGAATGTCATTTTCTTTTCCCATGCTTGGGAAGTTTTCCTTAATTATTTCCATGAATAGCCTTTGTAATTCACCTGTATGTGTTCCTGCTTCTTTGTTCACATTTCTTATTCTTAAGTTTTAGATTCTCTTGTCATCTTCTAGCCTTTGTATTGTTACTGCCTGTTTCTTTGTTATTTTTAAGAGATCTTTCCTTTCATGATCACACATTGCAAACCTGTCTTCAAGTTTTGATAGTCTATCCTTAGTTTCTTTTAAGGCGTTTTGCCAGCTTTCAATGGAGTTTTTAATTTCCCGGTAGTCTCTTTGAATCTGCTTCATGTATTCTTTATTTTCTTTATATTCTTATCAAATGTTTCTCTCCTTTTTTTGTGTTCCTCCCTTCCATCTGTATCTTCCTGAGAGATGTTCCCTGAGAGCATTTCTTTTATTACTCTACTCATATCTTGCTTTACCTGATTTACTGTTTCAGTTTTGAGCTCGTCTACAAGGTCCCAAAGATATCTTTTAATGTCCATTGAAGCCATGCCTGTTGTTGCGTGTTTGCTGCCCTCAGTCGCCTTTGTTTTTCCCTCTCCTGGATCAGGGCTCTCAGGGTTCTGGGCTAGGGGCCTCTTCCTGCCTCTCTCTCCTGTCATGGTCCTGGCTTCCTCCACACAGGTTATAGTGCAGGTCCCAGCCCCCTTCCCTGTTGGCCACATTTTCCTCCGAAGCAAGCTGGCGACCTCTGCCCTCTCCTGCCTGCTCTTATCACTGAGGTCCAAGCAGTGGCTGCCTATGCCTGCCCCTCCCCACTGGGCCAACCAAACTGCAGAGGCCTTCCCCTGGTTAGTGATTGCTAGGCGCAGGGAATCGATTTGTGACGGCTCATTGGGTCCCGGCCAGGGCACAGCCCAGTGCAAGTAAATCCCATGAATCTGCTTTGGGGAGGGAAGAACCAACTGAAGTCACTGTTGCTCCCAGTTCAGGCTCCTCCTGCCAGATTCCAACATGTCACCCATTTGATCACGCCCTTCCCATGGTGGGGGTCCCAATCCCAGCACTAACCGTGGACCAATGAAGGTCCCTTTGATGGCTCTGCTCTTGGTTGGGCTCACCAAACCTGGACTTCAGTGCTGCTATGCTTCCTATGAGTGGCGGTGGGAACAAGTTTGGGCGGCTCTGCCAGCCCTGGCGGCTTCTGGCTCATGCAGATTCAGGCCTGTGCAAACTTGGCAGGTCCCAGCGAAAACACTGTGTCCCATAATTTTTAGCTGTTCCAGTTGTAGTCCCAATGTATTTGACGAGTTTTTTAATGTTTTAATTTCTTCCTGTGTCAAGGGGATCCATCTCCCTCTGTTTGGGTCTCTCCAGGGTGTTTTATTCTGGCGTATGAGTTGTTTCTCCCGGGAGGCTTTATATTTTGTTGCTCACTGATCGGCCATCTTGTCTCGCCATTGGTTTTTAAATCTGTAGCATGCAGAAAATATCTGGGAGCTACCTCTGGCATTACCCTAAACAATTCTGATTTTGAAACTGGGAAATGCATCCTGGGAATATATTTTTTTTAAAAGCTTCCCAAGCACATTATGATGAAGCTTGTTATGAGTTGGTGGTTGAGTTTGATGACTTTGGACATGTATCAGATTTTGTATTAAAATTCCATAGCTTCATGCAGTATTTTAATTCTATTTCAGATTGTCTGTATGCTTCAAAGGAAGAAGTGGGCTATGTGTTAAATATAACCATCAATTAGACCTTTATGTTCTTGAGCACAGCACTATGATTACTGGAAATCTTAAATATTATCCATCCCTTGAGGTTTTTTCGTTATTTAAATTTAAATACATTAGCAATAAAGATGCAGAGCAGTCAGTAGAAAATACACAACAAAGGATTATGTATATAAGCATGGCATATATAAATTATAAGTTCTAAAACAATAGAATTTCAGAAGTTAATAAAAGTTCTAGAGACTTAGATTAGAGCTAAAATTTTAATTAGTTAAATGTTTTAAAGTGAAGAAACTTGGAAGTTATTGCATGGAATGGACTAGTTCTATAGCAAGATATGGTTCAGAATATCTCCATCTCAATTTTTTTAAACATAATTTATGTATAAATACACATGTTCAAATGAATCAGTGAGCTTTCATAGAACAATAAAATTCTGCATTGGTAACTGATTAATAAAAGTGCCTGCCTCAATGTTGAACAAACTCTCCAAGGTAAGATGGCTTTTAGTTCATCTAGTTTTCTTATCCATGTGGGTAGCAGTTTTCCCATCTATTTGGGGGAACTCTCCACTGCTGCATGGGATCCTAAGGGGTCCTTAAGGCTGGATCTTTTTTTTCAGTTACAGTATATGTAACCCAGCAATAATTGATGTAAGGGGCAGGCAAATGAACTCACAAGGCCCCTGATGCCCTGCTGACATTAGTCTGGCGTGATGACTGCACAGCCTAAGGGACATGTTGGAGCCAGCTGAGATGAGATTTAAAATTACCTGTAGTTGTTGCTTTTACTGCAGCTTTTAATATTGGTATGTATAATGGTGCTAATGTAAATGTATTGACCTTTCAAAGGTCTTAAACTTTGGAGTAATGTTTATGCTGTATGTAGTACCTAGTTTTTACTAGTCAAGAGTAGAAATCTAATACATACTTTTCTACAGGTAATCATTCTTTCCCTTGAGAAATTTCAAAACCACGCATGCTGCAGTTTTCTGTCAAGGAAATAACAAAAGCAGAATGTATTTGGAGAATTTATTTGCTAATGATTATTAGTAAGTAGTTCTTTATATTTGAAAGATTTATAGTAATTAAGTAGCATATGCTATTTCAATAGAAATTTACTATAAAAATGCTGTGAGCTATAAAATCACAAGAATAATTATACCCTAATGTAACCTTTACAAGAGGAAAGATACATTTCCCAGCTGGATATAGCCATTTGTCTCAATGGTTCTGATGTCATGATAAATGTATTTATGTGCAAGAAAATATAAACGTGTTCATGAAGTGTTCACTGCTCCTAGGATGCAAAAGAGAAGTGGAGCATTCGCTTCATCTTAAATCCTGCTAGAAATACTCTGGCTTCTGGTTTAAAATCCACTTCATCCCCAAACACTCATGGAAGTAGCTTAAAACATTCAAAAAAATCACAGTTTTCTAGATGAACACGAAATGCTACATTTTTGACTAGTCAATACCAATTTGAAGCCCCATAGCCTGGATAACAAGTGTAGTCTTTAGGTCTCAATTTCCTGTACTAACAGGCACATAATAATGTGGATGAAATGCCTCATGTCTCTTACCCCAAATTTTGGCATTCAAATGTAGCCCACATGCATTTGGCAAATAAACCACTCCTAGTTAGTGAAATGATAAAATTTTAAATTGAATGCGTGAAGGGCATCATTTGATAAAATGTGTTTTACCAATGAGAGGATTGCAGATTTCAGCAACTGACAAATAGAATCTGGATTTACTAGTAAGGATTTCTGTTTTGGATATGCTCTAATAATGAAATTGGAGTCTAGTGAAGTCAAGAAGAAAGTTAATATATTTTGAAAATGAAAATTCAGATATCCAATGAAGAGAAAGAATCAAGTCTGAGAAAACTGCATAAAATGGGTTTACAAGTGAAAAGGCTAATGGTATGAGTAGCTAAAGACCAGATTCGCTGTTACATAGATGTTGGGTGAATTCTCTGCAGGGACAACAGTTCATTTACTTCCTCCATTTAAAGGATAACTGAAATATGACAAGTATTTTTAATTAGCCATATTCCAAGCAGTAACAAACTATCCAACTGTAGTTTAATTATAGGGATTTATCAGACAATAAACATTGGGATAATGTTATATCATTGTAAGATCTGTGGCCCAGGAATATCTAATACATAGTAAAAAAGGCAATGAGCTCAACCTTCTAGAGAAACATCCTTGTCCCATGTTTGGAATACTTCCTACTGTGGCCAAAAAGCAAGGGAATAAACAACCATAATTCAGAATACTTATTGGCATTAAATAAATGGATTGTTCACAAACAAAACTGGACTTAAGCAGCTGTTTATTTAAATACAAACAGCAACTCCTACTTTTCCTGTTATCTCCAATTATATGATGCAACATTTTTACCAGAAGTACTTTTTAAAAACAGTCTGCCAGGGAGTGAATAAACAATACTATATTTGGTTAACAGCTGTTTTGGGGAAATGAGATGTCAGCAAAGCTGAATGTTGTTTAAAGAAAACTAATTATCCAACTACCTTTGACTCGGATCAAAGTAAATAAGACACTTCCTGAATTGCACTGAAATGTTTTGTGTAGGGTTTAAATATTTGATGTTAGATATTTCACTTCCTCCATCATTTGCCATGTTGAACAAATGGGTTTAAAGGCTTCCTTGTGTTTAGTTGTGCTGCCAATGCATATCCCTTTTTCTGCGGCTGTACAAAACTGCTTATTTACCATCCACCATTGTGGTTAGGCTTAGAGCAATGTGTTTAAGGAGACATTAAAATTCTAGATTACCTAGTGACAATATGATTCGGTTGCATTTGTATGCATTTAACTATGCAAATGTCACATTAAGTTTGATGTCTAATTTAATATTTAGAATTTAAAACTGCAAATACCACCAATTTTGGGAAATTCATTTAGGTTCATGGCCAATTGAATTGTGAACTGGTTTATCTTGTTGCCAACATGTCACTTTGGCCAATACCTACTATCCTTTTGTCCAGGCTTTGTGCTCGCAGGCTGTGGTTTCCCTGAACCACAACTGCAGATGCCTGTGGTGAGGACTGCTTGTTTGAACATTTACTGTTACCATAACGTGAAATGTTTTTGTATTCCGACACAGTCTCATCTGAGTACTCAATTGGGATGATGATCTAATGTTGAAAAGTGCCTCAAAATTAGGAATTTTTTAAAAAATTTATTTTAAAGGTAGTAAAATACAACAGAACAAGGTGGAACAAAGTTAATTGAGACAGCGTAGTGAAATTGGTACAGAACTTCACAGCAAGTTACCGGGTTAACAGTAATAGGTACCATAGTATATCTTGTAAAATTAGGAATTTTTGAATGAACTTGAGGTGTGCTTTTACTGTCACAAAGAAGGCCAAGCGATTCCCATGGAAAGTTTTAGAGCAAGTACTTCGTAAAATGTTAGTGATAATCTCGAGAAAATAAAAGCAGCATTAGAGCACAAGTGTGAAAGTGTGATGAAACAGCTACAGATTTTGAAGGAACATCTCCCTACTTTATACTCTTTCCTTGGAAAATTTTATGTTATTTAAAGTCTTCAAGAATAAACCTAAAATCTGGCCTAGGTTATCAAGTAAACTGTTATTAGAAAGCACTTCTAAAATTTTTTTTTTTTTTAAAGTAAAAACAAATAGTTAAAAAAAGAAAACAATTCTGGGACAGTTTTAAGGATTCCATACCTGTCCACCCAGGGAGTATCCACTGAGCACCTGCCTTGAGCCAAACTGGTAGAATGTCAGGACACTGTTTTGAAGTGAAATGCAGGTCTTGCCTTGGTGCAGTTCTTGCCTTGTAAAATTAGGAATTTTTGAATGAACTTGAGGTGTGTTTTACTGTTACAAAGTAATATCCTTTCATGGAGAAGACAGATTCTTGCAAGTGAATAGATGGAATAGGGTTTTTAAGAAAGACTTAATGTCTCAGTTTTGATTAAGGTCATATTGCATATCTGATACATTTGTAAGGAATTGGTCCAAGAGCCAGTCCTGCCAGGCCTAGGCCTAGATAAGTTAAACAATTTATAGAGCTTATTGCAAAGTGAAAATGCAGGGCATCTTGTTCACAAATACGAGAAATCCAAGTCAGCAAGAGCCAAGCACAGAATCAGTGCAGCGCCCTCTGTGACCATATGGGTCACACCCCCATCAAGTTGGCCCTACTTTGATCCTTCAGCCAAAGAAAAAAAGTAAAGAGGCAGATCTAGGGGGCAGGTGGTCTTGGGAGGGCTGCTGCTATGCTGTTAGTGTACTGCCATCCTTATATCCTGTTACAGATGTAATGGGGATGAGTCAAAGCAACAGCCAGAGGAGCTTGGAAGCATGTTTCTTGCCACTGAAAGAAAACTTGTCTGCTGAGGCTTAAGAAAAGTAAAGTCTAGAGCATAGCTCCTACCCACGGAATCTGCAGGGTGATCAGAGAATGCTGGTGTCGAGGTTCCCCCATGCCTAATGGTTCTGGGGACAAAGGCTATGTGCCTAGCACAGTGGACCCCCAAAAGAGAGCTAGAGGGAGGTGTTGGGCCAGGTCACACTTGGGACATGTATCAAGTATGAAATGAAGGTAACAAGGTCCACCCCTGCCAGTGCAAAAGCCAAACCCATATTGCCCATCTTCTGAGCTTTTTTTTAAAATTATGATTGCTTCCATGTATCCTACATCCAGCTGCGTTATTTTACATTTGAAACCCACAATATCCTTCTTAGTCACACTTTTACCCCAAGCAAAGATTATTTATGTTAAACTTTTTATACTTTTACAATCTGTTTATCAATCTATCATGTTGCATGCCTTGTGTATTACATTAAGTATTTTGAAATTTATTTCTTTGGCTTGTCTCTGTTTTGTAAGACATTTCCATGTTGATATGTGTAGCAGTATTTCTTTTGCTGTCACTGCTGTACTGTATTTCATCATATGACTTTGTAATAACTCATAGACCTTTTCTCCTATCAATAGACCCCTATTTCTTAGGTTTTGCTCTTAGGAACAAACTCGTGCTCCTGCCCCAGCCTCCTAGTATTTTGGAATTAGAGATGTTTGCCACTATGTCTAGCTTGTTCAACGAAGTTTTAGCTTCCTTTTCTTGAGTTTTATTATATATTATTCCACTTGTTCGTTTATATAGGGTTTTTATTTTTGTCTTATTTTGTTTTTTATCTGATAGATCCATTTGCTCTTCTCCCTATTCTGCTTTGTTTTCAGGGATCTGAACCCATATGGGTTACTCTTCCCAGAATCCCTGTGTCACCTGCTTGCCAGTGGGTTAAGAAAGTGGGACAGAGGCAGAAGAGAGAAGCCAAAGAGCCCGTATCTCTCTCCTTGGTCTCAGATAGTGTCACTTCTGCAGTTTCAGCATCCATTGGGCAGGCGACCCTAGTTCCAGCTTCCAGAAACTCGAGTTCACATCTGGTCTTTGCATCCTACATGCTTGTGTCTAGATGAAATGGTCATGGCTGCTCGAAGATGCTAATTCCTGATTGCCTTTCTGTCTACTGATGTCTCAGTTCTTTCCATCCTTGGGTTATCCTTCTGTCACAATGCTTAAGAGTGATTTTTGTTTTTCTGGTTGTATTCTACATTATACCTATCTTCAACTCTAAATTGCTCTCCAATACACCCATTTAGGCTTCTAACAGCTTTTAAGAGTTCCTAATGGTATAATCTTCACCAATGTTATGTGTTGTCAGACTTTAGGTTTTGCCAATCTAATTGATCTGAAACAATAGTTCACTGCAGTGTTATGGGTTTGTTTGGGTGGTTAGTTTTGCTTTTGTGTGTGCAGGTATGCCTGCATATGTATGAGTCTGTTTTAAATTTGAAACTGTCTCAGTAGGTTGACCAGGCTGACCTCAAACTTGCGATCCTCTTGCCTCTGCCTCCCAGAGTGCTGGGATTTCAAGTGGGTGCCAATTCACCCATTCACTGAAGTTTTAGTTTCCTTTTGTTGAGACTGTAGTTCCTTTTATATATTACAGACCCTTCAGGTTTTCTCTTTGGTCACTTGCTTGTTGGGCCGTTTTTCCATTGCTTGGTTCCTATAGATTTGCTTATATCTACATATGAATTCTGTGTGGGTTGTAACTATGGCAGTTATCTTCTGCCATTCTTTGTCTTGTCACCTTTCAATAGTATCTATTTCATGGCAGTTTCAAGTTTTAGTGTAGTTCTCAAATGGTTTTGTTTTCCTGAGCTATACAGAATGTCACTGACGAGACAGGATCCATCAGTAATGAGCTAGGCTGTGAGACCCAGAAGTCTTCAGAATCCTAAATCCCTTGGACCAGGCAAGTGCTGAGTAACTGGCCAGCTAAGGAGCAATGTGTCAGCATTTCCCTATGGTGTAGGTGGCTGACTCTATAGAGAAAGAGTTGCAAAATCAGCCTGCACAATGTGGTGTGTGTAGCTCCACTGGGGCCAGGCTTTTCTAGACCAACTGTATTTGGAACACAGTTAAACCTGTGCCTACAATGGAAACGTGTTTCTTTGGCTTTAGACTTAGCTGGCTGGGAAGGTTTATTGCACAGGGCAATTTCCTGAAAAGTTACCAGATTTATTCAGTGCAGCCAGCTGGCAGCCCGGAGCTGTGCTGGGCTGGAGCAGAAACTGCACACGCACTGTGCGGCCTGAGCCTAGCGCTGACCAGGAAGCAGAGAAATCCAAGCATGACTGCTCTGCTCAGTAGGAAGGCCTGGCGCTCACCTGGCCTCGCAGGCTGACACATTCACCTCTGGCTGGCGCAGGCGAGGGCAGCCTCCAGCGGAACCGCTGTGAGGAGACGCCCCAGGGCCAGCGCTGGGGCTTGGATGGCACAGGTACTGTGGTGCATTTTCTTTGAAAACTCAAACAACGGAAGGGAAAGTACACAAAGGTTTGTTCCTTTCTTACCCTCATCCGCTGGGTTCTCAGCTCTCACTCCTTCGCCCCTCGTGACCTGGTCTTTGTACACGTTCCCCGCACATTTGAACATTTCACATTTCCCTGCTTCTCCATGGAGATAGTATATTATATAGGTAGTTTTTTTTTTAAACTAAAGGTTTAAGAGATGCTTGGTCAAGACTTTTAATAAGGTTTTAATTATATATTTCTTGTGAATTGACAAGTATCAATTTGGATAAATTTTCTTTACCTTATTCCTACAGTAACTTTAAAAGTTTTCTTATAAAAGACTACTCGGTCTCCAGTCAAGACAGAAGTAAAACTTGGATATAAAGAGGATAATTTCTCTTTCTTCCTTTTCTTTTCTTTACTTTTCTTTTCTTTTCTTTTTTTCTTTTCTTTCCTTCCTCCCTTCCTCCCTCCCTTCCTTCTGTCCTTCCTTCCTTCCTTCCTTTTTTTTTTTTTCCTTCTGTGGTACTAGGCATTGAACCCAGAGCTTCACACTGAGCTATACCTCTATCTGCTGCCCATTTTAAATTTTTTATTTTACTTACCATCCTCCTGCCCCAGTGTCAGAGTGCTGGGTTTACATACTACTACACCTAGCTGCATCATTTTTTAGTTTTTCAAAATCAAGAAAAAGTGTTTTGTGTTTTAAAAACAAAATTTTGGAGAATAGAGAAAAGCACAAAGTATAATAAAATTTAACAGTGATTCTATTACCAGAGTTATTCAATTATAATCATTGAAGTGTTAGGACCACAGTATTTTTATATGTTGAATATCCCAATAAAACACAAACATGGTTAATGTATTTTAAACTGTAAAGCAAAAAAGGCATTAATTTACTGAAAAATCATAAAGATTAAACATTTCCAAGTTCATTAGCGATAGCAACGTGCTTTGTATGTTAACTTTTTCTATATCTTATTTTTTATGTATATGCTCTCCTTTTTATATATATTCATTTAGGGCCTTGCACATAATAGGCAAGCATTTTACCTCTGAGCTACTATTTTACTTTTAAAAGGAATCTTACATAGAAATCCATAATGATTGTGTGCCTAGTTTTCAATTAGCAATGATCACATCTTAGATAAACCTCGCTGGCTACAATAATGCACTGCACAAAGCTTTATGTGCCCAATTGAAGGAATTGCATCACTTCTCTATTACATTCAACATATTTCAGCATGTATTTACTCACTAATTCCTCACATATGCATAGTTGGTGAGAGTCTTCTTTGCTCTTCTGAGCATCCCTTGGAGGGATTTAATGTCATCTCCATGGGCTGGATGAAGAGACTAGATGGATGTCTAAGGCTACCTAATTTGGTAGAGAGTTGGGAGTTTGAACCCCAAATCTAGTTTTTATTCTACTAGACCATGATGGGCACGTAAGAAAGAAGAAACATCATATAGTCCTAGACCTGGTAAGTTTACAATGGAGTCGAAACAAGTTCCCAAACCATTAGACATCCAGATAAGAAAACAGCCTAACAGAGGTGAGAGTAACCACTCTCTAGCTCATGCCTGCTCCACTGAGACAGGATCTACTACTTCTCCTTGCTGCCTTCGTGTGTCTTCAGTCATCTGTGGTACCTGCCTCCACCTCTAAGGCCTTTGAAGAGAGCACCTTATGAGAAGTGAAAAAGTTTTGATTGAGTTCTGGTCCTGGGAGTTCTAGATTACAGGCAAGCAAGAGACATGCCTCCTAACTATGATGGATACTTTTCTTTGGTGGTGAGAATTTCCCCTCTTCCCAACTTCATTAGGAAAAAAGGAGGAAAAGAAACAGAAGTACCAGCTCAATAGGACAGGTTTATTTCAGAGCAAACCTGAAGGAACCATCCTGACACTTCGACTAGAACAGAAACTCTCACACAGGCTATAAGGTCTTTCCTAGAGCCATGATGGGGAGTGAATGAGAGTTGTGGCTACCTGCCAAAGAGAAGCCTTCAGAAAATATAGGGGGTCCCAAGGACAAGGCTTGGAAAAGTACAGTGAGTAATGGTTGCTATCAATGACAGGTTTGAATAATGATATAAGCCAGTCTAAGATGGCGGTGGTCAGATCCCTTCACAACTATCTCCTCTTTCCGTGTCCTGAAGATTGAACTTAGAGAGCACTAGGCTACATCCTTGGATTCTTTCTTTCTTTCTACGTTTATTTTGAGGCAGTCTTGTTACATTGCCCAAGTTTTCCTCAAACCTGTAATCTTGCCTCAGTCTGCCAGAGTGCTGGGATTATAGGCAAATGCCACCATGCCTGAATTACATCTTAATTTTATTTTTCTGATGGTTTCAAAGTATTTTTTACACAATCATTCATTTATATTTAAATTAAAAGATACCACTGAGGATCCAGTACATCCCCTAAGGCACCTAGTAGCCCTAAAGGGAGATGGTATAAATAAAACTTACTTTACCCCCCTGAAGGGCTCCATGCTACATCCTTTTACTGGTTAGGATCACAATATGCTTCATCAGCATCATTAGATAACACACAATCCATACTTTCAATCTAGATACCACTCAGAGTGTCACTTACCTACAATGCAGGCAAAGAGTCCTTCATCTTGTTTTGAAACCACATTCACTTTTCTGAAAATGAGGACTCTAACTTAAAACCAGATCTCAGGGCAGTGGTGTTTTCAACACATAAGTAGAAGACAAGATATACAAGGCATACAATGAAAAAACTGGTGTGTTTTCTTTTGCTGTTTAGCACAGTTGTAATGGTTTTGATATGGTTCCAAAGCCTCATGTTTGGAAGGTGATCAAGTATGTGGGGGTGCTACACTTATCAGTGGATGAATCCATATCTGAATGTGCTATTAGGTGGTGGAATCTGGTCCAAAGATGGTGATCAATGGGAATGTGACTCCAAAGCCTATGTTACTGTCCCTGGCTCTTCCCTTCACTCTCTGCTTCTTGGTTTTCATGGGATGAGCAGCTGCCCTCTGCCCAGACCCTTCTACTGTGCCATTTCAACTTTAGAGTCAGCCAAACATGGAAACGTAAGCCCAAATAGACCTCTATTCCTAAGAGCTGTGGGCATTGAGTATTTTGTCCCAGTGATGAAAAAATGGCTAATATCGCTCTTATTGGGAATATGTTTTATAGCACATGAAATGTTAGTATAATAGTGTACACATACAGATATTTTTGTGAAAAAAATATACCTATGATGCTTGTGCCTAGTAATATTTTATTGATGGGATTGGCATTGAGAATTTGAGGCTCACTGCTATAAAACCATAACTACACAGCCTCTGTTTTTTGAACATTATATAAAAACTCTTCTGAAAGGCTATTTGGGGAAGCTTTCCAAAGTCATTGAGAACAGATTTGCTCTGATTATTGTTTGCAGAGAATTACACAAGATTTCTGGAAAGGTAACTTTTGAGAGAGTTCTGTAGACTACCATGTCCAACATGGACAGAGGAAAGATAGAGATCTACTTTCCTCAATATGCCCCTTCCTTCATCTTAGAATTTTACAAGCTTCCTTTTTTTTTGCACACCTGGAGAATCCATTTTGTATTCATTTTATTGCTGGATTGTTTCTCTTTGGTTTCCTGTCAGCTGTTTTCCCAAGTGAGTGCCATATTTCATCACTGCCCATTTGTCCTTGTTCCTCTTCAACCTGGAGTTGGGGAATATCAATCATAGTCCTGGTTTCCATCTCTTCTCCTGCCAGACGTTTACATTTGGCTATAGAAGCCCAGCAGAGTCTTCACATGTCAGTTTCTCTGAAAGCTTTCTCCCAGCTCTACTGACAAGTTCTTTTCACTAATCTCTGTCTATGCATTGAATGCCCTTTGCTGCTTTCTTGCCCAGAAATCCCTTCTTTTGTACCAGAGTTGACCTCTGGACTGAAGATTCTTTTTCCTTTGCATCTACAGTGTTTATTTTATTTTTCTCCATTTTATTCTTGCCTGCATCTCTGTGGCATTATCATTAATAGCTTCTTGAAAATATAGCTAGTGCTTCACTAAAAGAAACAGTAACCTAGCACAATCCAGAAAGTACCTAGGTGGGGAAAGTAGGTTGTGAGTATTTGAATTGTAAAATGATTTTTAAGGACAGATTCTTTTCCATCTTCTTGGTGTATGATCATTCATGGACTCAGACTAGTGAAGCTCTAGTATTTTTATAAAAATGTTCCTTAAATGCTTCATAAAAATTTCTATTTTGTTCAGTTATTCTAGAAAGTCATCACTTGTATAATGCAAATTTTATTTGAGGTACTCTTTTCCTTGAATTCACTGAAGCCCTTGTTTAGACCTTCTGCATTTTGAGCTGGAATTTGGGGAAACTGCCTCATTTACATCATGGGTAAACCAGTTGATGCTTGCAAACATCTACTCCTGGTTTTAGAGTGATAAGAATGCTGAACTCATCACCAACCAGGGCAAACTGGGGATAAAAGTGGACTGGCAGAGTAATCTGGGTTGGTTGTACTGGGAAGTCTTTTCTTCCAAAGCAAGGAAGGAATTCCTGTCCTTGATGCTAAACTATAAGGGCATGTTAGCATGTTTGATGAGCTAGGGAAAGCTAACTGCAATGCAAAATAGACCCAATGGCGAATAATGTCTCAAAACAATAGAAACTTGCTTCTTGTTCTAACGATAATACTGGGCTATAAAAAAAAATGCAGCAGAAAGTCTTTCCTCTTTTGAGGAAGCCAATACATGGCTGTCCTGTAAGCAATCAATCATTCGGGAACCTCTCTTAGTGATGCTTTAGCCTCTTCAACCCCTGGCTTTCAGAATTGGTCCAGGAGACAGCTCCATTCTAGCCTTCCAGACAGCAGCTAAAACATCGTATTTTCAGGGCTAAGTAGGATGTAGCATTGCTTATTTGTGCACACATTCTTTTGCTAGGACAGTCACACCACCATGCCAAATCACAAGTGAGGTGGGAATGAGGGCTAGTTGATCTTTCATTAAGCAAAAGAGAATCTGTGTGGCATTGGCATACTTACCTTTTGCTCATGGAAAATTATATTTCCAAGGCTTGCTGTCTCAATCAGTGATAAGCAATTGTGTATTATTCAGCATTGGCCCTGGGATCCCTTTCTCAGGCAGGCTGGGTGCCCTATCACTTCTTAGAGGACAATAAACCTCTTCCACTAGAGTTAAATATCACAGAATAGATTGGAGTGTCTCCCCAAAGGTTTCCAGGTTATTAGGAAATCTCTGTGGGAGGAACAAACAGAGATGGCCTCTCTGGAGCTGAACATGCAAGCGTAGCCTGACCCCTTGCCTGGGCTTGTGGCCCAGTGCTCCCAAATGTCTGCAAAGCCAGCACTCACTGCCTTCTCCTGAAAACAGGGCAAGTTCTGGTTTTATCTTTACAAGTAAAAATAACTCCTCTGCTAAGACTACCTATTTGTTATCTGAAAAGACAGCAGGAATTCCTTTAGCAGGAAGGGCCCCAGCAAGCCTTCCTCAAATAGGGGCCAATAGATGGCCTGGTCAAATACAGGGAGACTTTCCTCTTTGGAAAAACCAATACATAGGGCATCAGCTGAGTTTCCATTTCAGTGCAATTTAAGCTCAAGTGATAAAGACAGCCTTGTTCTGTGAACCTTATGTTACCTAACCTCATGTGATTCAGGGAAGCTATTTATAGCTTCCATTATGCGGGGACCCAGAGCTAGGTTACAAGGATGTAGCTGCCTTCTTTTCAGTGCCCCAGAAGAAGACTGATGTGACTGCATTTTTAACAAGCTTTCACCTACCTCCAGTCTTTCAAAACCACTTCTGTTTTGTTGCCTACGTGAAGCCTTGGCTTCTACTTTAACCTAAAGTTCTTTTGTTCACTCAATTATTCATCCATCTACCCATTTAACAAATATTTACTGAGTGCCTACTGGAGACTGAGGTTACAAAGTTGAATAAGACATTGTGGAGAAGAGGTGGAGGGTTGAAAATCTTTAATCCCAGACCCCATTCCAGACCAGAATATTCTAGGCATTGGTATAGTTTAAAATCTTTCCAGTAGAGTTCAGTGCACAGCCAGACTGAGGCTCACTAGAATTTCCAGACCTGGAAGCCAGAGGAGTATATCAGAGTTAATAGTCCAGATAGGAGGACTAGGAAGAAACCAAACAAAAACAGCGTGCCAAGTAGGTGTTGAGGGATGGTGCTAAGAAAACTGGGAAGTTGCTTGATACAGAGAAAGGAAAGTAATGGAGCAGATCAATTTTTGGTGGAATTTTTAGCGTTACTACTTTTTAGTTTTGGGTGATTGTTTTGTTTTATTTTCAGATGGTGTCTAGCTAGGTAGTCCAGGCTGACTTTGAGCTCAGTATGTAGCCCCTGCTGGCCTAATTTGTGGCAATCTCCTGCCTCAGCCTTCAGAGAGCTGGGATTATATAAGCATTTACCACCATGCCTGCCTATCTTTAGATGATTCTTGAAAAGTCATTTAACCTTGTGAGCCTTTGCTTCCTCATTTTATAAATGAGAATAAAAGATCTTCATATCCCAGGATTGCTGTGCAACAGATTTCAGTGGATTTTATTATTATTTAGAAATCGGAGGAGATTAAGAACAAGCAGATGGATGATTTATAGGCCAGTGTGGATTCTAAGGGATTCTCTATCACTTCAAAAATCAAGGACAATATTAGCATTGTTTTTATCTTAAAACTAAAATAAATCCGTTGTTGACTAGAATGGAAATTTCCATCAATCAATTCGCTTCAGTAAAAATGAAACCACATGTTTAGAAAGGCTCAGTTTTGGAGGACACTGGAGATAGTGCTCAGGCCTTCCTGGGGGATTTCATTCTTCTCTACCATTGGGGGTCCCTGGCAATCAGGTGTGAGCACAGCTTTGAGTATCAAGGAAGCTTTCAATATTCAAATGAGTTAAGCACAGACACCATGTGGTTGGGACACAGGTCTTTAACCACCAATGGCACTTTCCCCTCATGATCCAATGTGCACATCAGCAAATACATATATTATGTGTATTTCTCTCCCCGCCCCATTTGTAACACTGTTTTAAAACCCTGCTTTTTTTCCCTTGATAACATATTTTGGAGATTGTTCATATTGGACCGTAAGGAGCTTTTTCATTTTTTTGAAATAGCTTCACAGGATTCTTTAATGTGGATGCACTATAATTTATTTTACCAATATTTTGTTCATGGATATTTGGAATGTTTTCAGCCTTTTGCTATTTTGGAAGCTGCTGTAATGAATGACTGTAAACATTGGCGCTTTGCACATGTGAGCATCTTTTGTACCATGAATTCTGGGAAGTAGAATAGCTGGGTTGAAAGGCACCTGCCTTTAGAGATTTCCCTTCATAGAGATTTCCATTGTGTGGGGCTTTAGGTCTGATTCTCATTTCAATTCGTGATGTAAGACATTTCCCTACACTCTCACCAACAGAGTCTGCTACCCAAGTTTCAGTTCAGTCAGTGTTCTGGGTGCAGAATGAAACTTGCAGGGTTAATGTCCACCTCTTCGGTTGTGAATGACCTCAGGCTCCTTTCCATATGCTGTAGCTTCACAGGGGTTTTCTATGCTGGGAACAGTTGGTCCATATCCTTTTTCTATTTTCAATTCCATTATTGGTTTATTCTGTGTTGATTTTGAAGGATTAATTATATATCTTGAAAAAGCTAGTACTATGTCTATGGTAAATATATTTTTCCTTTCATTTCTGTCCTTTGCATTTGACTGATTTTTCTGCAGATGGTTTCTATGTTTTATGTGTCATAATAGAAAAACCTTATCTGCTCTGAGATTATTGAATAACTAGTTCATAGTTTTCTGTATCACTTTTAATTTACCATTCTTTTTACATTAAAATTTCTGCACACTTTCAACTTTGCTGTGGCATGATGTGTGAGGTACTTTTAGATGGTCATCCAGTCATCCGAAGGCCTTCGGCTGAATATCTTCCCACCACTGATTAGGATGCCTTCTTTAACATATATTAAAGCTCTATCATATAATAAATTTCCATATGCCCTTACTTTTACTTTTGGACTTTTTATTCTTGTCCATTAACCTCTGTCTATTCAAGTATCAGCACTACCACTTTAAATCACTATAGTTTTATAATAAGTTTTAATTTATGATTTAGAAAAAATATGGAAATCATTCTTTTTTCAGAATTTTCTTGGCTACCCTTATTTCTCCATTTAACCCTTAGGATCAACTAACTTCGTTTTAAATGCTAATATTTAATGAGTATCATGTTGATTCCTAGAGAGGGACTGATAGCTTCCTGCAACCTTTACAGTTCAATGGTCCTCACCCATTGATGTGACCCAGTATCACCAGTCATACAAAGAGCAGCCAGAAGGGTTGGGCTGAATGTGACTCTGTCCAAAGGGGCGGAGCAGAACACCTCCTCTTCTGCAGAAAGGCGAGGAGAAGGCAGATGAAGGCTGCTCACTGCAGTGACCGAATGGGAAGCGCACCTGATGAGTCCTCCTAGGATGTTAAAGGAATCTTACAGATTCCTGGCTCTTAAAGGAATCTTAAAGATCTTGATAGTCATAGACTACCATGAGAAGGACAAACAAACTCCTGGGCCCTTAACCTGTTACTCATCAAAAGCTTGATTTGTGTTTTCTTCTGAGGCACTCAGGGACTTAAAAGTATTTACTAAACAAACCAACCCTAATACAAACACAGTGACTCTTCACTTGGAGGGGCACATATGATGGCCCCATAGGTAACTAAAAGCAAAACAAAGCCTGATCTTCATTTTATGTCTCCTTTATTACTTTACAGCTTTGGGTCAGAGCCTTGCTCAGCTCTGCACATAAGCAGGCAGATCATCAGGGAGTATCTAACCGTTATCGAAACAAGGGAGATTAGCCCTAAATTCCTATGACCGATTTTATTCCCTCCAAGACTGAGGTTACTGAGATAAAAGATTTATTTGGACATTCAACTACCAAAGAGCCTCCAGATGTCTCCAGTCACTGCTTTAGACTCACAGTTATTTTAGAATCCAGCGGAGCTTCCACATAACAGCCTCATTTATCTCCTGGAGACCAAATTGTCCTTTCAAACAAGAAGGATTTCTTCCATCTTGCAAAACCAAAACTGAGATGATGAGCAAGCAAAGTTTAGCCTGCCTTGGCTAATCCATAAAGGCTGGTCTTTCTCCTCCTTCTCCTGTTTTCCTTCCTTCTTCTTGGTACTGGGGATCGAACCTAGGGCCTTTGCACTGAACCTTATCCACAGTCTTTTATTTGTTTTTAAAATTTTGAGACAGGGTGTCATTAATCACTACATTGTTCAGGCTAGGCTAGATCTTGGGATTCTCTGGTCTTAGCCTCCCAGAGTGCTGGGATTATGGGCACCATAATATTTGACTCTCCTTTTGTGAATGAGCCAGTCTGACTCTCTTTATCAGAGCTTCACTCCTGTTAGCTACTCAAGCTGAAGTTCCTTCCTCATTTTCTGTTATTTTCTGACTCTGCCTAATAAATCTGTTTTTATGCCTCACATTGATGAATCCTGAAATTCTTTCACTGTGGCAATGAGTCGAGAATCCACTTCAAGGGACAAAATGAAGCTCTCATCTCCTTTTTGTCCAAAATCAAAGTTCAGTGACTTCATAATATCTCTCAAGACTCCAAATCTGTTCTGTGACTCACTGACACTCTCCTACCTGTACTATGTATCTCACTCACAGGGTTTCCCCTCAGGTTCCTGTACCATCCTGAAATGGAGATTTCTAAATGAAAACAAACAGCATCTTGATCCTTTAAAAAATGCTGAGAACTTTTCCTGCCCATGATTTTTAATATATCTCAGTTAAGAAAAACCAAAAAATAGAGGAAAATATAAGAAAATAAAATTTAGTTAGAATGCCAGAAAATCATTAGAAACAAAAAATTTTTTACAAGAAATCTTGTTGCATTTATTTTTGGGTTTACACCTCCTCCTCATGACCCTTGAGATTGACATTTACATATATCTACATCTGTATAGATATCTACACTTATACAGACATAGTTAAATATATATATATATATATGAAAGATTATTTCCTATATACAATTTGATGTCTTGCTCTTTTAACATTACAGCATATCTTTTTCTATGTTATGCAAAATTTCTGGTAAACATACTTTTTTGCTGCATAAATATTTTGTATGTTTTCCTTTTTTAAAGTGAAGAATGATTCGAGCAGATTTTATCTCCACTGACAGCAGTTAGGGAGAGGAGAAAAAAATTAGAGGGTGACTATTTATATCTTTTCACTTGAACATTAAATAAATGGGGAAAGCAAACTATCAGCCTCTGAAAGCATAGACTGATGAACAAAAGCTCACTTAGCAACCTTGTTTTTCACCACTTTTTAGAGAAAAGAGTTGAATATTTTTCAGTTATTTCTGAGTAATTTGAACAACACTGTTTTACGAGGAGTCCAACAAAGCCAGAAGCAAGAGTTAGGTCCTCCTTTCCTTCCCGCGAGGAGTCCAACAAAGCCAGAAGCAAGAGTTAGGTCCTCCTTTCCTTCCCGGAACAGTGTGTTTATCCTTTTTCCAATGGGGGAAGAGTTGAATATTTTCCGCGAAGCAAAACAACCTGGACATCTAGAATGATTTGATCCAAATGACAAGTAAAAAAGCAAATCAAGTAAATGAAGCAATACTTGTGGGAGAACTAATTGGGTCACTTCTGTGATTTCCCTGATAATTTCTGCTGTGTCTTTGGTTGGCCACAAGATGTCACTGTGGCATCTTTAATCCTGATAGTATTTAACTGGTTGGGGGTGGGGAAAGAACAGGGAAAGAAAATCTTACAGTTCCATGCAAAACAAAATAGTATTTTTTTTTTCTGGCAGGCAGCCATGCTAATAAAAAAAATTTTAAAAACCAACACTATGAATTGAAAAGGCTTTCAAGAAACATCTGTACAGCGAAACTGTTAACACCAAAGAAATCCAACATTGTATGTATACTGTATAAATTAAAATGGAAAATAAAAACCCATTTGGGCCAATGTGCAAAATCTCCAAAGCAGAGAAAAGTATTTCTGAAGCCAATCCATTTTCCAAAGGATGGCATTAAATATGGAGGATGTAATTGCTGAAAACAACTGAAATCTAGCAGAGTGGAGCTTCAAATACATTTCCCAAACAAGTGCTGTTAACCAAATTTCCCTTCACGGAATCAAATTATATGACAAATAAACCATTTTAAAAAATGCAAGCTCTTTTGGTTTCTCGGGTAAAATGATTTTCAGAGGTAACCCATACAGCCTGCACTACTTCATCTGTGGGGCACAGCTACGGGTCATAAAAGATAGCTAGTATTCTGGGTCATGTGTAGGTACTGACATTCTTCAGTAATTAATAAAGTTATATTTATGCATTTACATAGATGGCAAGGAAATATTTTAAAAAGAAGCTCTATGTACATTGAGTCCTTGGGTTTGAATAGCCTTCTATTGCATGCCTATCCAGCTATCTATCTTTATGTGAATGTTCGCAATGCATCTCTGCGTCCACACGATGTTGGAGTGACTGGCATACATATGACTGACACAGTGAGTTCATAAGTGGCCAGGAACCTGACCAAATTCCTTGCTCCAGAACTTGAAGTCGAGTCAGTGAGTCTCTTTCCAGATGACTGGACAGGCAAATTCTGCAACTGTTGGTAACCATGTTTTCCATTTTGTGGACCAAGATGTGGAAAAAACATGTCTAGAGGAAGAGTAAAGAATGAAAGGTGGAGGGTAACTGAGACTCATGGAAGGGAGCCTTGATGGCACCCACGTGTTGGGTCTACATGGGTGACAGATGCCCAGAGTCATCTGCTTATGGATTCCAAGAGAAAATCACATATCCTTGTTGTAAGTAATCACCTCATTCAACCAAGCCACTCTGATGATTGCAATTAATTGTAACAGAGAGAGTCTTAACTTACGCAGACTTTTCAGGATCATTTGGAGCCCAAGTCACTGTGATTTTTTTTTTCCCTTCTCTGCACTCTGCTCTATAACTCTTTGTCCCTATCATTGATGTAGACACTTAGGTTGTGGAATATTTTATTTGGTCTTTTGAATCAACTCCATTATGCGTATGTGTGTGGGGTATTGAACCTAGGGCCTCTGAACTAAGGTGCATTCCAACCCCCAACCCTGCCTTAAAATTTATTACTTTTTTAAATTTTGAGACAGGGTCTGGCTAAGTTGTTAAGTTTCCCAGGCTAAGCTCGAACTTACAACTTTCCTACCTCAGGCTCCCAGTGTGCTCTGCTTGCAGCCATATACCACTATGCTTGGCTCTCCTGGTTTGTGGAGAAGCCTTGGGAATACTCTAGAAAATTCTCAACAAATACTCTGAGAGATGACTTTCAGTATCCACACTCTTTGGCTGAACTGGATCTGTAAATCAAGATTCCAAAATAGCAGTTCTCAAACTTTTTTTCCTTTGAACAACAATCCAGAAAGCATTAAGAAAACAAAATATTCTATAATAAAATAAGTTTCAGGAAAAAATGCAAAATATACCTCCCTCTTGGTGACTCACAGTTCATGGGACAACATTAAAGGCTCTGAAAAGTTCTTTGGTAACAAAAAAGCCCTGGAAATTTTGGGTTCAGAATTTTCCAAATTTATGCGATAATAGATTTATTTTGTTTGGACAAATCCTCATTTGGCACATTTTAGAATGTCACTTTAGATGTTTCCTTAACTGTACAACTAAATTGAGTTAGAACTGGGTCTGCCTTGGGAATTTTCATATGGAAGACCCTAAGGAAAACTTCACCCTCTTACCTTCCAATCTCATGGCTGGGGAACGATCCCTAAGACCCTAAGAAAAACTTCACCCTCTTACCTTCCAATCTCATGGCCTTCCAAAGCTGTGGGAAAGATGAACTTGAAGGGCCCTGGCGTCAGAGTGTTTCAAATCTCCTACCTCTATTACTTGCTGCCTGACTACAGGGAATTGCTTAATCTTTGTGGACTTCAGTTTTCTTATTTGTAGTGTAGAGAAAATCTACTTTATGGGAACGTTGCAAGAATCAACAAGTATTGACAGAAAGCTCCTTTGCACACACAGTAGTAAGTGTTCTTGGGTTTGTCTTCATGAATGTCTGGAGTGTGTATGAGGTAGAGGTGTGAGGGCCAGGGTCCGGCTGGTGCCAGTGACCCCTTCAGTTCCGAGCTTCTTCCCTTTAGTGTCCAGGGAATGCGGGGCAAAGGGCTTTGGGGTGATTGCTTGAAATGGTGAATGGTGGTGAATCTTTTTAAGAGGGGCAGTGCACGATGCCTTTTGCCTTTGTGGAACCCGATGTTCAAAAGAAAATCGAGCAAAAAGACAGACAGACAGACAGACAGACACACACACACACACACACGGGCTCCGCAGTAAGCTACTGCAGTTGGGTGCCCATTATGGTGTGTGGCTCTGCGTGTTCTCAGTGTGTGTGGAAGCCAGGGAGTTGTCCTCAAGCCATCCTGAGAGGCACTCTGGACCAGGGGACTGATGCTCTTTTCCTGGCTTACTCCGTAAGCACCTGTTCTTATCCAAGGTTAGAGTAACGAGACTCATAAAGTTCTTACTCTCTGCGCAAGCGACCCGTGCTCATTGATTTTTTCCTTCCCACCAGAAGCACCTGACCACTTACACCACGGCCGTGTCGCTCCACACCACGAGGGGGCGCCAGTGAGGACCCCGCTCTGTCTCCGATTATCTGACTCGCGGGACTCCTAGCCACACCCCCACTCTCGATCCAGCCAATCCTATAAGGTCCCGCCCCCTCCTGTTTCTGAGCTATCCAGCCAAGAGCTAGGGGCGAGGCGCTTCCAGACCAGAAAAGCAGAACCTCGAGTCACGGATGCGGGACCCGCCCCTTTCTAGATCCCGCCCGCTGGGCTGCGGTAGCCGCTCTGGTCCGGCTCCCCGCGACCCGGCCCAAGTCCGGAGACTGAAGTGCTGAGAGCCCACTAAGGTTTACCCTACTCGCTCAAAATTCCGTTTATAATTGCTTTTTTCAGGTTCACTGATAGGTGCTGGCGAGAGACTCGCCCCCCATCAAAGTAGAAACAGAATATTGGGAGCTGATATAATGAAAACTTCAATTTCGAGGGTCACTAAGTCTTGTTAAGAAAAATCACAAGCAGAGGTAAATTTTGGAGGCATTTAGCATGCATTGTTAGTGCAAGATAAGAATGTAATAATAATGAGGTTTTTTCTTTTTTAAAAAAATTCTATTTAATCCTTGCAACAATTTCTAATGCCTAAATCCAGAGGCTGATGAAGGTGGAATGGCTAGAAAGAGATTCACTCAAATTCATTTAATGAAGTTTAAGTGTTCATTTAATGAAGTTAAAAAAAAACACTTAACTTTTTATTTTGATATAATTTCTAATAGAAAACTTGATAAAATTGAAAACAGAAAAGATTAGTAGAATTTGGAATCTTTCTTCCGGATCTCAAATATTAACTTCGAATTGTTTGGCTGTGGTTGTTTTCTTCCTTTTTAAAACTGACATGTGAGAATTCTACGTTTTATGACGCACCCTGTGATAATTCAGTACATTCATACGATGTGTAATCACATCGGGGTAGTTAGCACTTACCATAAACATCATTTCTTCGTACTTTTTTCTTCTACATCTTTACGAAGTCCAGATATGAACATTTTTAGCACATTGGGCTCTTCTCTCTCTCTCTCTCTGGCTCCCTTCCTCTCTCACATGGTTCTGTGAATCATTAGACAGTGAGTTGTCAGAAATGGCATCTTTTCTCCATTCAGCACATACTTTCCTAAAACAAGATAGTTCTCTTACAAAACCACTGCACAGAAATCAAGAGATTAGCATTAAGACGATGTTGTTTTCTCTTCTACAGACCTTATTCAGATTTTTCCAGTGGCTATTAATTTTTTTTTTAACTGAAAGAAGCTAAGCTGGTATGTGCTATGTGGTTGTCATGTCTGTTTAGTCTCCCTTAAATTGAAATCATTTCTTGGTTTTGCTTTGTCTTTCTCCACATAACTATTTCTGCAAAATACAAGCAAGCAGTTTGGTAGAATGTCTCTGCGTTTGGGTTGGTCTGCCATTTCACCGTGATTAGATTCCAGATGTGCATGTATTTTTTGTTATGAATATCATGGAAATATTGTGTCTTTCTCAGTCCCTAGCCTCAGGAAGTAGGTGATGTCAATTTTTCCTATTGCTGGTGATAGTAGCTTGCGTTATTTGTGAGAGTGATGTCAGCATGCTGTAAAAGCTTGATGTATTTTAGGAAATGTGCTCAGCTAGTTGTTCTGAAACTTTTGGTCTTAGGACTAATTTACACTCTTTATTTGCTTGAGACACTAGGACTAGACCCCTAGTACTATATCGCTGCCCTCTAAATTATTAAGGCTTTCATGGGTGTTTATGTTAATTATATCAATATTTACTACGTTGGAAATTAAAACCAAAAATTTAAAATATCAATTTATTAATTTGTTGAAAAATAACATGATAAACCTATTACTTTGTAATAATATTGTATCTTATGAAAAGTGCCTGTTTTTCAAAACCAAAATTATTTAATGGAACGCTATTATTTTACATTATTGTAAAGCTCTTTAATGTCTGGTTTAGTAAGCAGCTGGCCAGGTGTGGTGGTGGCACATGCCTGTAGTTGCAACACTTGGGAGGCTGAGGCAGGAAAATCACAAGTTGAAGGTCAACCTGGGCTACATAGCAAAACCCTATCTGAAGGGAAAAAAGGCAGCTGGATGTTTGCCATCTGTGCTTCTGGAGTCAATCTGTTGCATTATGTTTTCTGTTTAAAAATTATACAAAGAGAAAATATACATTTGTAATTGGAAAAGGAAGGGGCATTTTAGTAACCTTTTCAGATGATTGTGAATAATCGTTTTTGACAGTATACCAAAATATAGTAAGTGGCAGTTTGTTAAATGTTAGTTGTAATGTAAAATCTGAAACCTTATCAGTGTCTGAACATTTTTGTTCTCTATTATGTTAAATCCACTGGTATTTGTCCATTTTGAATGAATTTTTATAGCATCATACAGCTGTCATTTGGACAAATCTTGGCTTTTTGAGTTATACTCCTCTTCTAAATGTTGCCACTTCTTTTTTTACAATAACCAAAAATATCACATTTGTTAATATCACCTACTGATACTTTTAGAAAGTACTTACAGATTAGGAAGCTGTGAAATTTGCTACGGTGGACACAGATTTTCCAGAATTTGAGTTTTCATGTGCATGGCCAATTTTTATGATTGTCTATAAATATTATCACTTATTTTCTTTAAAGTTACAGGTTTATTTTACTTATATTGAGAAAATGTCCACTAAATTCCCAAATATGAATAGCCATAGTTTTTCCATTGGTTTTTCAAGTAAAAACTATGTTCTGAGAAAAAATGATCATTTCAGCCTATAACTCAACTTCACTTTACAAGTGCTTTTCCCAGACAGCCACTGTCTTTTGGTGGGTAGCGTGGTTCCTTTACACATGCTCCTCATTTCTGCACACATACTAAGAAGGTTGAGTATTCTAGGGTCAAGATTTAATTAAATTAATAGAGTTTTTACTTCTTCAAGGTCATCTGAAGGTAGCAGTTGGTTATATTTAAACTCAAAGTAGGTAGCACTGCTGACCACAGTGATTACTAACATTATTTGGTAACTGCTTCTTTAGTGCCAAGATGCCAGCCATTTTATGCATCATTGTTTTTGTAATTTGTGCCATGTCAACACTGCACTAAAAAAGGAAAATTATGTCTTAATATTATTATAATAATGTTTCTGACCTGGAAGTGTCTCAAGCACCCCCAAGAGCTGGAAGTTACACTTTGAGAAGGCTTTGAGATGCTAATATCCCTATGACAAGCATGTTCTATCTTCCAAGAATTCAAATTCTAGTTCAAGAGGCATCCCATCTAGTAGAAGATGCAACCTGAGGGAAGAATCCACAAGTAATTCTTGGTTTAGATGACAGAATTCCTGGGAGCTGATTATACCACAAGTTTGAGCTAATACAATTTAATTCAATTACTACCTGTAAGTGTATATATCTGTATATATTTTGTTTGTTTGTTTGTTTGATAGGGTCTTGCTATGTAGTGTAGGCTGGCTTTAAACTCACTTATATAGCCCAGGCTGGCCTGGAACTCACAGAAATCTTCCTGCTCTCAGAGTGCTGGGATTACAAGGCATATGCTGCTACACCTTGTTACATGTAAGTATTAATGACTTGAAATGTGTCTAGACTTAATTGAGATATGTTCTAAATATAAAATAAAAACTAAATTTCAAAGCATCCTATGGAAAAAGAATGTGAGTCATCAATAACACAGATATTGATAACATGTTGAAATGATAATATTTTGGATATATTGGATTAAATAAAATATAATAGTAAAAGTATTCAATTACTTTTCACATTTTAAAATGGACCTACTAGAAAATTTAAAGCTCCATCTGCTCCATCTGTTGTATTTCTACTGGGCAGTGCTCTTTAGATAAATACACAGATAAAATAAAATACTGTTTATAAACAAGGTAACTATAGCAATGATGATAGTACATGAAAAAGTAAGGATTACTTTTCAGTTGATTTAATGCATTTAGAGCCAAGAGCAAAAGACAACTTCATTTACACGGCTCTGTGAAGATTATTTAAATCACTTCATAAAGACTCAGGTTGCTGAGGGAGCATCGAGGCAGACAACTGACCCAGCCTAAGCAAGATGGCAGGAGGCTGTCCAGAGAAAGAAGTGAGTCATTGTAACCAGAGAAAATTAGAAATTCCTCAGGTGAGCAGGTGTGGGTGGGAAGGAAAGGGGTGAGGACTCTGGGGAGAAGGAACCGAATTTGTTAAGGCTCTACTTTTGGTTATAGCCCACTTGGAAAATTTAGAATTTATAGGAGTTTTTTGTAATGCTATTGCACACCACCTGCAGCTATTTATGTACAGTTCTGTTTTCCCTGGGGCACTCATATATAAAGGGGAAGATTTATTTTACTTTTCTGTATTTCTCAAAAGAATCATGAATTTAAAATGTTATTTTAAAATCTGGGCAAACATCTCTTGTTTATATGAGATACTATACAATTACTATTTAGTTTCATAGACACATGTGGGGTTTTGCTTATCTACATTTTGCCAAATGTTTGTGCTTTTCTGTCTAGGATAGTGGAAACTAGACTCCATCATGTGGAAAGCTCCACACGACTCCAGAGAGAGGGGAAGAGAAAGAAAAAAGTCTGCAAAGACATAAAAAATATTATGGTAATTCTGCATTGACATCACATTAATATTAAGATTAATACCAAACTGAGCAGGGGGTTCCAGAGTTTGAGAACCTTGATGTAGGATCGTCTAGACCAGCTGTAGCAAACCTATGTGGTGTGTACCATAGCGGACAGTTTGTTATGACTGGAAGCTATGAAAGTTTCTTCATCACTGCCCTGTCACTTGAGAGAACAGATCTCATGAATGGTGGAGATAGGTTTTAAACTGATAGTTAGACCTGTAATTTGACTTCTGTCTTCCTCCTCCTTAGAGTGAAAAAGAAAACATCTCTCAGGCCAGGGGTGTAGTTCAGTGGTACAATGCTGGTTGAGCCTGAGCCAGGCCCTAGGTTCGATCTCCAGCACCAAACAGAACTAAAGAAGAAAAAAGGTTTCTCAAGTCCTCAATCTTTCAAAAAGCAGAGATTGGAATATCTTCACGATGAAAATATCAAACCAAACCAAAACCAACTATTTGAGCTCCTCCATTGACCTTCCCACGAGCTTCATTAGCACCCTGCAAACTGTGCCTGTTCTCTGAATCCTTGGTTTATGGGTGCCCACCTCCCCATTATGGGTGCTCCTCTCCCCAGAGTCCAGGAATTGTGTGTGAGGACAGCACCTCGCCTGCCTCGGTGTCTGTATCCCTAATGCCAAGGGTGTGCCTGGCACAGAGTAATGCTCAGGATTATCAGATTTGCACTCCTTGGTGTGTGACCTCCTTTGGCATCACTGAGAATGACAGTGTGTCAGTTGATCCAGATACTTTCTGTTCCTCATGAGGTGAGATGAGAGGGCGACTCCCTAACTGCTCTTCAGTGGTTAATCCATCTGTAGCATGGAAAGAGGAAGATGTGGGAATCAAAACCTAGCCACCCACCTCGTCATGCCAATCACCAGGCACTTGGTGCTTCCTCAGTGCCACACGCTTTGCAAACATTATTTCAAGCCTTATAACTACCCTACAAGACAGTGGCTATTAATACTGCCATCATCTCTACTTTACACATGAGGATGCTGAGGCCCACTCGCCCAAATCCATGCTGTTGACAATGACAGACTCAGCTGCAATTTGACTCTGAAACTTTACCCCACAGTGTGACCTTGCTCTGCCATCCACAGGGAACTGGTCACAGGTTCTGGAATGTGGACATCTTGTAGAAAGGACCCATATCTTTGGGATACCTGGGAAAAAATGAAAAGTGAAGAGCAGGTAGCAACAGTGGTCCACTTCCTGTGGTCCCTGTTGTGTGACTGAGGCCCAGCACCACAGTAATCACATTACTGGCGACTCTCAACTAATGAGGGATGTGGTTTTTATGGATATGATTTTTATGGAGAGGAGCGTTAAGCTTGCAGGAGTGCTGTATGATTGTGGACCTTCACATTTTCTTTTTTCACCGAACTCCACATAGGAGTGAAGCTTACGTGGTATTTTTCTGCTTTGTGTCATGCTTAGTTCCAAACACCTGCTGCATGTCAACTCCTTGAATGTTGTCCTTAACCCTGTGCGGGATGAAGGGCCATTATTCCCACTTCACAGATGAGTCTATTGAGACATAAAGAGGTGAAGTAACTTGCCCAAGATCACACGGCTAAGAGGTAGAGCCTGCCTTCGGATTTGAGCAGTTTGGATCATGGATTTATGTTCTTAATCTTTTTTTTTTTTAAACTTTAGTTTTGTGAGTTCACGTTTTCAGTACACAATGATTAAATTCATCACCAGGAATTGGTACATAGCATCTTAATTCTCTTTTACATCTGACTCCCCTCTTTCCTTCCCTTATCTTTTAAAAAAAATTTATGGAAGAAAGGAAAACAAAATCAAAAGAAAATAATAGAGTAGCAATAGTTAATGCATTACACATTGTTTATCTTCAAAGTAGTTACTCAAAGTATGAGATGTGGGCATAAAAAATTCTCCAAACCACATATTAGCACAAATCTTTCTTTTCAATGCACTAAAAAAAACAAAAACAAAAACAAAACACTAGATAGCTATCTTGCATTTTTTTCCCTTTTCCTTTCTTTTTTTTCCTTTTCCCCCACCCCAGTACCTCTTTCTTTTTCAATGATTTGAATTTCTTTTCATTTCACAATAGCAATTGTACGTTTTGGAACTTAATTACACTTCCGTTTCTCACATCAGGGAGACAACATGCTATTTACACATGTGAGTCTGATTTATTTATTTTTAAAATTTTTATTTTAAAGAAGATATAAAACAGAATAAAACCAATCAAAATAAACCAGTATAAGTGATACAGAACTTCAAAACATGAAATCAGCAGTGGTTACCATAATGTCTTTTGTTGTCTTCAAAATAGCTGCAGATACCTTTGGATGTAGTGAAAATTGAACAGAACAGAATAGAATAGAAACAATAGGAAAAAAAACAATGAATGCAATAAAAGACTTCAAAACAAGCCAATCGTAAATCCAAAATGGCTTCCATAATATGTCTTGCTGTCTTTCAAATAACTACTCATGCCATCAGATTTAACAAAAGAGAATAAAGCCCAACCCAACCAAACAATGAAAATGACATGGTTTCCAGGCAGGGATCATCTCCTGGTGAGGCCTGGTTCTCTCCCTCCACAGTCCGAAAATGGCGGTGACTCACAGAGAGAGGCTTGGATCTGGCTGTCTCCACTCCAGCAGCAGCCCATGCATGGCACTGGTTTCCAGGGATTACTTCCTAGTGAGGCTTGGTTCTTTCCCTCTCCAGTGATTTATTTCTATTTATTAATTTTTTAAATATTTATTTTTATTTACCTTTTTATTTTATTAGGAGTTTTATGGTCTTAAATTATATCCAATTACCTATAAAAGTCTCAAATTTATACTTCTTTACACCTAAATAGTATTCCATTGTATAAAAAGATCACATCTTTTTTTATCCATTCCTCAGTTGATGGGCATTTGGGTTGTTTCCAAGATTTAGCTATTAAAAGTTGTGCTGCTATAAACATAAGTGCACATATATCACTGTGGTACAATGTTTTTAATTCTTTCAGGAAGGGGGATAGGTGGTTTGAATGAGACTTGTAATCCTAGTTTTTTCAGGAATCTCCATACTGATTTACACAGCGCTTAAACCAGTCTGCACCTCCACCAAAAGTTGAGGTTTCCTTTTTTGTCACAGCCCCTCCAGCATTTGTTATTGGTTTATTTCTTGATGGCAGTCATTCTTTCTGGAATGTGATGAAATCTCAGTGTTATTTTAATTTGCATCTCTTGAAAGACAGTGATCCTGAACATTTTTTCATGCATGTATTTTCCATTTGTATTTCTTCATCTGAGAAGTTTATATTCATTTCAGATGCCCATTTTTGGATTGAGTTTTTGAATTTGGGGGGGGATCTGATTTTTTTCAATTCTTTATATGTTCTAGTTATAAGTCCTTTGTCAGAGGGACAACTGGCTAAAATTTTTTCCCACTCTGTGGATTTTCTTTTTACTCTGTTAGTGATCCCTTTTGTTGTGCAAAAGCTCTCAATTTAGTTTAAAATTTTTTTTTATTTTGAAGGTAGTAAAATACAACAGAACAAGACAGAACAAAACCAATTGAGACACTGCAGTGAATTACCACAGCAAGTTACCAGGATAATAGTAATAGGTACCATAGTATATCTCATTATTTTCACAATAGTTGTCTAGTTAATTAGGTAGAGCAAAATCAAACCAAAGACAGAACATTATAAAACCAATCAAAAGAGAATATTGAATAGAGTAAAGCAATTAATCATAATGAAACAAAACTGAAAACATTTGCTTTCAAACAGAAGGTAGAGGAGACCCCCATATTTGCTATATTGCCTACAGTCATCCTCCCAAGAGATGCTCAGACCTATGTCCCCAGTTGCTAACTGGGGGTGGGGTGGGGTGGGGTTGGGATGTTTGATTCCAAGGCCATGCACTGGTAGGTTCAGAGGAGACACTACTGAGTCTCCTCCTGGCTCACACCGGAGGAAGGCACTAACCAAGAGGGCGGGCAAATTGCTTCTTTATGCAGCCGCCTGAGTTCCACCAAAAAGCTTTCTAATAAGATGAGATTCCAGTTGTTGATTCTTCTGTTGCTATCATTTCAGAGTCCCAGTGGTTGGCTTCTGATTTCTTCTAGTGCCCTGGACTTGTCCTGTGTGGGCTGGGGGTCTAAGGTTACATTTTGCCTCTGAATCTTGTCATTTTGTTTTCTTTTTAAATTTTGTTTTCTGTGATCATGCTTATAGATTTCTTATGGTAGAAAGCTTTATTCCTAGTATCAAGGCCTCCCTATGAAATGTCTGTCCCTCAGGAATGTCTTCTAGATGTATTTGGTTCTTGGTCTTTGTTTCTATTTCAAGAACCTACCTCCCAATGTGTTAAAGGTGAGAAGTTGCTATCTATCTGGCTTAGCACCCACTTCTTTGATACTGGACTACAGTGATGGTTATGACCCCATACAATCACAGTGTTGTCATATACACAGAGAGAAACTGATTATAACAGATATGACAGCCTGGCTAAAGTAGTACAGTTAGCAACAACAAACACTCAAAGCACTCAAATTGTCAGACTCAAGCACTAACAAATTGGCTACTGACAAACTGTGGTTATTATTAACTTGATAACCTTTAACTGTAGGAGAAAATTCTAGTTATATAACAGAATCCAACATAAAGTGGGAACTTGTATGCAGTGATTTTCTGCTAAATGGAGTGATTTTATCCTGTGGGGGTTGGAATTAAGAAGGGTAGGTGACAAGATAGAGAGATGAATGAGGTCCAATATATAGGAACAAGGCTGGAGGACAAAGGTTGATCAGCAAAGTTATGGGAAACTGGAGGACACAGGAAGGAAAGAACCAAAGAGAAACAAAGGAACATTCAAGTGAGCCAGAAAGAAAAGAAACAATATTTGCTTACATGAATGTATCATATAATCAAACAAGATAATTGATGAGAGTAAGAAGATGAGTGGAATAAAACAAAAAGAAAAGTAATAAACCTAGGTTGTGAAACAAAGACAAAAAGGAGGAAAGAAAGAAAAGTTAAAAACAGAAATAACAATAAAAAACAAAACAAGACCCTTGGTGAAGCCCATGGGGACTGGAAGGCAACACTCAGACATCCAGAGACCCTTAGTGAGGACTGCAAGACCAAGAAGCCATGCCTAGTGACCCGCCCACACCCAGGAACCCTTGGTAAGGCCCATGGGGACTGAGAGATAGCACCCAGAGACCTACAGCCATTTGCAACACTCAGTGAGCCCCACTGTGGGAGCAACTAGGACTTGGCATCTGGCCAAATTAGAGAAAAACAGGAAAATGCCAAAATGAAGGAATAAAATGCAATTTTAAACTTCCAGTCCATCCAGAATAAGTGCAAGAGACCTAGACACAGAAGAAATTGTAAATAAAACACACTTGAAATTTTTGAAGTGATATCAATGGAAGTAAAGAAAAATTTCCATGAGGCTGTAAAGGAAATCAGATCACAAATAATCTCTCTGGTAAAAAAAGAAAGGATTAATTTAATGAAAGAATTTGTGAGTATATTCAAAGAAGACATAGATAAAAAATAGAGGAGCATAGGAAAATGATGGAAACCTTGAATGGACAATATAGGAAAGCATTAGAATGCATAAACAGATTCAAAGAGGTATCAAGGAAATCAAACATTCCATCAAAAGCTGGAAAAAACCCAGGAAGGAAACTGAAGATAGACTCTCAGACTTTGAAGACAGGATTGGGCCCAGTGATCACAAAAGGAAAGATCTTTTAAAAATAACAAGGGGCTGGGGATTTTCAGCAGCATAAGTGCCTGCCTTGCAAGCATGCAGTCGTGAGTTCTATCCCCGGTACCAAAAAAACAAAACAAACAAACAAACAAACAAACAAAAAAAACCAAGGAACCAGGAAATAGCAATTCAACAAGATGATGCAAAGAAAAACAATATAAGATGGATAAGTATCAATGAAAAAGAAGGAGACAACACAAATGATACAAAAATATTATTTGCAGAAGTAATAACATATAATTTTCCAAGCATGGGAAAAGAACCTGACACACAGATAAGCGAGGCATATAGAGATCCAATTAGCCATAAACAAAATAAATCTACACTCAGACATATTATAATCAAGATCCTCGAAATGCAGCATAAGAACAGAAAATTTAAAGCCATTAAAGAAAAGAAACATCACTTATAAAGGAAAGTCTATTAGAATCACCTCAGACTTATTAACACAAACCTTCAAGTCAAGAAGAGCATGGAGTGAAGTATTTTAAGTCTTGAAATAAAACAACTTTCAACCCAGACTGATGTACCCTGCAAAACTATATTTCAAAATTAATGGAGAAATAAGATACTTTCATGACAAAAAACAATTTAAGAACTTCATGATCACTCAACTAACCATACCAAAAGTACTGAAAAATATTCTAGAAAGAAAAATGACCACAGTTCCATGAACAACAACAGAAAGAAACCATCAAGCAGGGCAAACAAACAAAGCAGAAAAGTAGGGAACTAACAGCAGAAAGATAACATGATAATGATAAGCAATGCATATCAGTAAATGATCTCAATTCACCAGTCAAAAGAAACAGACTGGCAGAGTGGATCAAAAAACAAAATCCAATAGCATAATGTATAAAAGAAACACATCTAACTCAAAAGGAAATTCATAGACATGAAAAGTCAAATAAGCAATAGCACAATTATAATGGGGTACCTTAACACCTCATCTAGAGACAGATCAGCTAGACAAAAAAATCAGCAGATAAATAATAGAACTAAATCAAACTTGTGGGAAATGGACTTAGTAGACATTTACAGAGTATTCTACCCAACATCATCAGAATACACATTCTTCTCAGCTGCACATGTTCTCTAAAATAGACTGTATACTAGACCATAGAACATGCTTTAGTAGATGCAAAGGAACTGAAATTATCCCATGCATATTATCTGAACATAGTGCAATGAAATTGGAAATTAATGATAATGTGGAAATACAGAAGAAATGGACTGATTCTTAGAAACATGTGAATTACCAAAGCTGGATCAAGAAGATATAAAACTTCTGAATAACCCAATATCAGTTAATGAAACTGGAAACCTTAATTAAAATCTTACCAACAAAGAAAAGTCCTGATGGATTAACAGCTGAATTCTACAAAAAATTTAGAGAAGATTTAACACCAATGCTCCTCAAACTCTTCACTGAAGTTGAAAGGGAAGCAATTCTTCCTAATTAATTTTGGGAGGCAAATGTTACCCTGATACCAAAACCAGAGAAAGACCCACCCAAAAAAGAGAACTACAGGCCAATCTCTCCAATAAACAAGAAGCAAAAATTCTCAATAAAATACTAGCAAACAGAATACAGCAAATCATCAAGGAGATTATATACCATGACCAGGTGGGATTCATCTCAGGAATATAGGGATGGTTCAACATATGCAAATCAATAAATGTAATACACTAACTATATTAACAGAACCAAAAACAGGAACCACAAGGTCCTCTCAATAGATGCAGAAAAAGCTTTTGATAAAATCCAGCACTCATTCATGATAAAAACTCTACAGAAAACAAGAATAGATGGTCTTTACCTCAGTCTGAAAAATCCATCCATGACAAATCAATAGCCAACATCATACTAAAAGGACAAAAAGTGAAAGCTTTCAACCTAAAATCAGGTACAAGACAAGGATGTCCATTATCACCACTCTTATTCAATATAGTTCTGGAAATGCTAGCCAGAGCAAATAAGAAGGAGAAATAAAAGGAAAAAGAATAAGAAAAGAAGAAGTTTAAATTATCATTATTTGTAGATGACATGATACTTTACATAGAAGACACCAAAAACTCCACCAAAAGACTTCTAGATTGAATGACCAAATTCAGTACTATAGTTGGACATAAAGTCCACACTCAAAAATCAATAGCATTCTTGTATACAAGAAACTCATTGAGAGAGAAATTAGAGAAACCACACCCTTCACAATAGTATCAAAAAAATGAAATACTTAGGAATCAATCTAACAAAAGACGTAAAAGATTTATACATTGAAAATTACAGTACTCTGAAAAAAGATATAAAAAAGGGTTTCAGAAAATGGAAAGATTCTCCTTGTTCAAGGATAGGAAGTACAAACATTGGGAAAATGGCCATACTCTCAAAACTGTTATACAGATTTAATGTAATCCCAATCAAAATACCATTAACATACCTTATAGACCTAGAAAAAATTCCTAAAATTAATCTGGAACCAGAAAAGAGCTAAAATAGCAAAGGCAATCCTGGGCAACAAAGACAAAGCAGAAGGCATCATAATCCCTAACTTGAAATTATAATTCAAAGCTAGTATGATAAAATCAGTAGGGTACTGGCAGAAAAACAGACCTGTGGATCAAAGGTACAGAATAGAAGATAAAGACACAACCACAAACACACTCAGGCACCACAAAGAGTCCAAACATATTCACTGGAAGAAAGATAGCCTGTTTAATAAAATGTGCTAAAACTGGCTTTCCACTTGCCAAAACCTAAAACTAGATCCATGTCTATCACCATGCACTAAACTAAATCAAAGATCTAAATATTAAAACAGGAACGCTAAATCTGCTGGAAGACAGAGTAGGTAGAAATCTTGAGGACGTAGGGGTAGGCAGAGAATTCATGAACAAAACCCAAACTGCATGGGAAATACTTCAAATAATAACTAAAATTTATTTTTAATTTTTAATAATTAAAGTTTAAAAACTAATTTAATTTAACTTTAATTTAAACTTTTAAATTATTAAATTTAAATAATACTTTAAAGTATTAAAAGAAATCAACAGAGTGAAAAGAAAACCCATGAATTGGGAAAAAATCATAAACAACTGTCCCTCAGAGAAAGGATTTACATTTAGAACATACAAAGAGCTGAAAAAAATCAGGCCCCCAAAATTCAAAAATCCAATCCAAAAATGGGCATCTGAGATGAATACATATTTCTCAGATGAAGAAATACAAATGACAAATAAATATTTGAAAACATGTTACCATCACTGATTATTAGAGAGATACGAATTAAAACAACCCTGGGATTCCATTTCACCCCGAAAAAGAATGGATGTTATCAAGAAATCGGCCAATAACAAATACTGGAGGCACTGGGACAAAAAGGAAAACTTTTCCACTGTTGGTGGGACTGCAGACTGGTGAAAATACTGTGGAAATCAATGGGAAGATTTCTCAGAAAACTTTCCCAGAAGACTTAAAAATATCATACCACAGCGATATATGTGCACTCATGTTTATAGCAACACAATTGTAATAGCCAAATTCTTGGAAATAATGCAAATGCCCATTAACTGAGGAATGGATAAAAATGATGTGGTCTTTTTATACAGCAGAGTACTACACAGGTGTAGGAAAAGATAAATTTGAGACTTTTGTAGGTAAATGGAAGCAAATAGAAAACATATTGATAAGTGAAATAAATCAGACTCACGTGTATAAACATCATATTGTCTCCCTGGTGTAAGAAAATGAAAAAGCACACAAGATCTAAAAGGTACAGTAGATATTGTTAAAGGGAAAGAAACTGCCCAAAGGGAAAGAACAACTGGGATGAGGAAAAAGAAAAGAAGGAAGAGGGAATATATATATATATATATATATATATATATATATATATATATATATACATATATATAATATATAGTTATATAACATATATAGTTATATAATATGATTATATTTAATATATATAGTTATATAAATATATATTATATGTAATAGCTAAGATAATTGTACTACTAATTCTATTAGTTCATGGAAGGAAACTGAGAGCTTATATTGTTTAATCTGTTTTTCATGCCTGTATTTTATAATTTGAGCAACTATTTCAAATATAACAATGAGCAATATAGTGATCATTGTTAATTTCCTATCATCTTGTTTTGAAGTCCTATATAGTTTTTGTATTTTTGTTTTTTAATTGCTGAAAAAAACAAAACAAAATACCTCAACCAGACAGAAAAAAGAAAACCAATCAAACTGAGAAAAATAAAAGCAGCAAAATTCCTCTGATTTCTACAGTTCTGTGATAGATCCAAATCAGATCTCAGAAGTGTATATTCCAGCCAAGTTTGCAGTAGGATTTGTGTGGGGTACGGGGTTGATTTTGGACTCGATGTGGGGGCTGGGAATGGAGTTCTCCCCAAGTCCTTTGATTTTAAAAAAAAAAGGTGGCCCCAGGAGCCTGCTTCTATTCCATGTGTCTGTATGCCGAAGCACAATGTTGGTTCGCCTAACTTACCAACTGTTGGCTTGTGTTCTCACTGCTGCTTTGGACTATTCTACACACTGGTCCTACCTGCCCATCTTGTGTGCTCCCCACTAAGGCCTTGAGTCGCTGGGTGTTCCTGCCAAGGCTGGTCCTGCACATGATCACCCTGTAGGGGCCTTCAGTCACTCTTTCCCTTGTCTCTTAATCTTACCCTTTGAAAAAGACCTTGTTGTCTACTTGCCATCGTCTATCTTTTATATTTTTATTTGTATTTTTTAAAAAGAGAAACAAAAGCATGTAAAGGGTAGAGATAATACAGAATTTAAAAAAAAAGGATAAACAATAAGGAATCACTAGTTGATAAATTACATATTGCCCTCTTAGAAATAGTTGTTCAAGTTACAAAATTAAAGCATACAAAGTAGATATTCAAACAATGAGAGTGTAAACAGCTATGCATGCATGAATCTCTACATGTATTTCTATCCCTTCTGTGTTAGAGGGAAAAACAAAACTTAGCAAGACAAAACAAAACAAATTCCTAAAAAAAAATGAAACCAAAAAGTCATATAAAACCACAGTACAAGGTGATCTACAATGATTACTGTGTTGTTTCTTATTATCTTCAATAGAATATCTATATCATCAGGCATAATTGAATATAGCAGTATAATTGAATATAGCAGTACATAACAATATTAGTGAAAATAAAACATTGTAGACATTATAAAACTTCAAAGGCAGGTAATAGTCAAACTAGAGTGGGTATTCTAGTGAATTTTGTCATCTCAAGTGCAGTTGCCTATACTTTCAGACTTGATACTATCAATCATAACAGCCTTGGATAAAATCTATCAATACAAAACAGTGATCTAACAAACCAGATTTGATTACAATCAGTCATGGTAAAACAGTGTAGGTTTTACAGAGCTTTAGATTAAGTTAATAGGAAATTAAGGATGATTACCATACTGCATCCTGTTATTTTCAGGATTACTGTCTGTGCCCTCAAATCTAGTACAGGTAGAATGACTGGAACAGAATATAATCTAAGCAGAGTAGTGTGAGTAATGTGGGTTTTAAATCCTGGAACACTATTAATAATATAGTGTATCAAGGCCATCTATGTGAGAGATTCTAGCCATCCTTCTCTGCCTCATTTCTGCCATGCTATTTTTCTGCCTTTGTTGGTCTAGTTTTCTCCACTCTACTGCCTGCCCCACTCATTGAGGCCTTTCTGCACTGTTCCTAAAATCCTGTATTTTTTTCTCTTTCTCTCTAGAATGTCCTTCAGTATTCTCTGTAGGGTTGGATTGGTGGTCACAAACTCACCCAGTTCCTCTTTGTCATGGAAGCATCTTGTTTCTCCATTAATTTCTAGTGATAGTTTTGTAGGGTACATCAATCTGGGCTGGAGGTTATTTTCTTTCAGGGCTTGGAATACTTCGCTCCAAGCTCTTCTTGATCTGATGGTCTGTGTCGAGAAGTCAGCCATGATCCTAATGGGCTTACCTTTATAGGTAATCTGTTTGTTTTCTCTGACAGCTTTTAATATTCTGTTTTTATATTGAATTTCTGGCATCTTGATTATTATATGTCTGGGTGTAGATCTGTTTTTGGTTGTAGGTGGTTGGAGTTCTGTATGCCTCACATAACCGAATGTCATTTTCTTTTCCCATGCTTGGGAAGTTTTCCTTAATTATTTCCATGAATAGCCTTTGCAGTTCACCTGTATGTATTTCTACTTCTTTGTTCACATTTCTTATTCTTAAGTTTTAGATTCTCTTGTCATCTTCTAGACTTTGTATTGTTACTGCCTGTTTCCTTGTTATTTTTAAGAGATCTTTCCTTTCATGATCACACATTGCAAACTTGTCTTCAAGTTTTGATAGTCTATTCTTAGTTTCTTTTAAGGCATTTTGCCAGCTTTCAATGGAGTTTTTAATTTCCTGGTAGTCTTTTTGAATCTGCTTCATGTATTGTATATTTTCTTTATATTCTTTATTGAATGTTTTTCTCCTTTTTTGTGTGTTCCTCCTTTCTTCCATCTGTATCTTCCTGAGAGATGCTTCCTGAGAGCATTTCTTTTGTTACTCTACTCATATCTTGCTTTACCTGATTTAATATTTCAGTTTTGAGCTTGTCTACAAGGTCCTGAAGATATCTCTTAATGTCCATTGAAGCCATGTCTGATGCTTCATGCTGGGGGCCTCCTCCTTCCTCTGTCTCCTGTCATGGTCCTGGCTTCCTCCACACAGGTTACATTGCAGGTCCCAGCCCCCTTCCCTGTTGGCCACATTTCCTCCGAAGCATGTTGGCGAGGGACCTCTGCCCTCTCCTGACTGCTCTTATCACTGAGGTGTAAGCAGGGGCTGCTTATGCCAGCCCCTCCCCACCGGGCCAGCCAAACTTCAGGGGCCTTCACCTGGGTAGTGCATGCTAGGCGCAGGGAATCGATTTGGGACAGCTCATTGGGTCCTGGCCAGGGGCGCAGCTCAGTCCAAATAAATCCCATGAATCTGCTCTGGGGAGGAAGCAACCAACTGAAGTCACTGTCGCTCCCAGTTCAGGCTCCTCTTGCCTGATTCCAACATGTTGCCTATTTGGTCACGCCCTTCCCATGGGGGTAATCTCATTCCTAGCACTGACCTTGGATTAATGAAGGTCCTTTTGCTGGCTCTGCTCTCCATTGGGCTCACCAACCCCTGACTTCAGTGCTGCTGTGGTTCCTGTGAGCGGCAGTGGGAACAAGTTTGGGTGGTTCTGCTGGCCAGCGCTGATTCAAGCTGGCACAAATTCAAGCCAGCGCAAACTTAGCAGGTCACCATGAAAACATTATGTCCCATAATTTTTAGCTGTTTCAGTTGTAGTCCTGACGTATTTGATGAGCTTTTTTATGTTTTAATTTCTACCTGTGTCAAGAGGATCCATCTCCCTCTGTCTGGGTCTCTCCAGTGTGTTTTATTCTGGCATATGAGTTGTTTCTCCTGGGAGGCTTTGTATTTTGTTGCTCACTGATTGGCCATCTTGACTTCTGTCTTTATTTGTATTTTTGGGGTTCTCATATAAGAGAAATCATGTGATATTTAAACTTGTGTGTCTGATTTATTTCATTGAATGTAATGATCTCAAGGTGCATTCATTTTTGTACAAATGACTCAAGTTTATCCTTGATGGCAGAGTAGTACACCATTGTGTGTAAATACCATATTTTATTTACCCATTCATCTGATAATGAACACCTAAAATTTAGCCATTATGAATTGTGCTGCTATAAAAATAGGTATGCGTGTATCACTGTAATATGATGTCTTTAATTCTTTCAGTAAGATACCCAGAAGGGTAGTAGGTGGGTCAAATAGAATTTATAATTTTAGGCTTTTGAGAACTCTTCATAGATATTTCCACAGTGATTGTGCTACTTTGCATTCCCATCAACAGTGTAGAAGGCTTCCTTTTCCCTCACGGTCTCACCATCATTTGCTATTATTTGATGTCTTGATGATAGTCATTCTTTCTGGAATAAGACAGAATCTCAGGTTTGTTTTAATTTGCATTTCTCTAGTGGCCAACAATGTGGAGCATTTCTTCATGTATTTATTGGCCATTTTCACATCTGAGAAATGTTTATTCATTTCCATTGTCCACTAAACCTTTCTCATTTTTAATCTATACTTTCTCATATGTTAAATTTCATGTGAAGATATATCATGAGTATATAACACAGGTCATAAACAAAAACATCTGCTATCTTTTATACAAAGTGAGTTATATATCCTTTGTACATAATGTGAAATATCTGACATACCGGTAAACAGAGATTTTCTCAGTTTTAACATCTGCACAGGATTCCAGTAGGCCAATGTGTAATTTATTTTCCTAGTCTCCTTTTGACAAACATTTTAGTTATTTCTACATTCCTCCCTGCCCCACCCCCACAATTGGGGACAAATGCTAAACAAGAGCTCAACCATATCCTTAGCCCTGTATATTTTGCTATAATAATGTTGAGCTATATCCTTAGCCCTGTATATTTTACTATAATAATGTTGAAATAAATAGCCAGTACCTGTTCATTTCCTCCATGTGCAGTTCTACCTCTGGGATAAATTCCCCAAAGTGGAGTTACAGAATCCAAGACCTTATACATTCATAATTCTGTTAGACCATGCCAAGTTGCATCCTAAAGGAGCCATACACTTTACCATCCCACTAGCTCTGGACCAAAATGTCATTTCACCAAGGCCACACCACACAGTGTGCTATCATGGGGACTGCACCCTAACACACTGCATTGTGCTTTCTCCATGGGATAAACTAGTGGGAAATCTGTGTGAACTCAAGGAAACGAAGTTACATGAGAACAGGTCAGAACTTGACCTAAATTAAATATATGATCAGAAGTCCAACAAACAAGAGGCACAACAGAAGGAATTTGGGAATTATATTCCAGGGAACCAGTATCAAGGCACTTATGCCAATAACTGAGTTCTCATTCTGGGGACACTGGGTTTGTAAACTCTCCTTTTCCTCTGCAAAGAAAGGAAGGTAAGAGAATTCCAGGAAATGCTGCTGGATCCAACTCAGACAGGAAGTGTATTCTAGCTGACAATAGGAAAGAACTGCTCATCTGGGCTGCTTAGAGTCCTCTGAACTTACCTGTGCTAAACTTTTGCTTCTGATTCTGATGACAGCTGAGCACAGATTTCTGGGAGATGATCATGCAGTGTGCAGAACTCGGCCTCTGAGGGGCTCCATGAGGGCAGAGTATTCAGGGTCTTCCTGGGAAACACACTTAGCTAGGTGATGTAATCCTCTGATTCTTTCTTTTTGGGGTATCCCCCAGAAACGTAATTAATTAATTATTTTGGGTACTGGGGATTGAACCCAGAACCATCACATGGATCTACATCTCCAGCTATTTTTTTTTTTTAATTTGAAACAGGATCTCACTAAGTCACTCAGTTGTCCAGGCTGGACTCCAATTTGAGATTACCACGCCTCAGACTCCCAGAGTGCCAGGATTACAGACCTGCATCACTACTCCCAGCTCTTAGTTTTAAAATAAATAACATATATTACTTTTATAGTCCAGTTAAATAAATGAAACCTTTAATACTAAAACAGTTTTTCCAAGACAGTTCCCAGGAAGTACCTAGCTACCAAATCCCAAGGACTTCTTCCATTCTTGTAGCTTCTGGGAATACTGAGATACAAATCCTTTCTAGGACAAGCTTACCCTTCCTTTTAGCTGATTTTTCCTCAATGTTGTAATAGCAGTAGCTTCTTGCTGGAACGTCCAGTCCAGTGGGCTTTTGGGTTCAGAAGAAGGGGCACTGTGTGCTCAGTGGGGAAGGGGGCATGAGGAAAAGGTGAATGGAGCTATATGTACAGGCAAGAAAAGCAAGGGACTTGGCACCAAGGATGAACTTCTCTGACTACCGCAGAGTCTCTGAAGCAGCCTCTATCTCACGATTGAAGAGGTTCTAGGAGAAAACATTCTAGTTAACAGTAAGTTGATAATTCACACATTGATGGCAGGACTTAAAATCAATCCAACCTTGACAGTAGTTTGGTAATACAGATGAAGATTCCAACAATATAATTCTGTTCTTGGAGATTTATCCTGAGGACATAACTTAGGGTGGAGAAAGCAGTTTACTAAAATAATTGTAGCATTAATAAATCTATAAAATCAAACATAAATATCCAATATCAGGGAAATCATTATTTAAATTAGGGCATATAATGTAACATTGTGCAGGCATTAAAAATTTAAGTGATAACTTTAATGGAATGCAATGTTCAAATGTTATTTTATGATTAAAAATTATGCAAGATATATGCATAAGAAGAACACTATAAGGAAAGATATTAAAATGTTAAAGTTAGTCTTTGGTATTGTAAAAAATTTAACATATTTTCTCCTAATTTTCTATCATGAGTACAAGTTTTTAAAAATTAAAGACAGGGCTGGGCATTTAGCTCAGCAACACAAGCACCTGCCTGGCAAACACAGGTCCTGAGTTTGATTTCCAGTACCAAAACAAACAAGCAAACAAACAAACAAATAAATAACTATTAAAGACATATGTAGTCATTATCAGTGGATTTAGGATTTAGCATATGTGTATATTGTATGCATGATGAATGTAACCCTATGTGTGAAAAGTGGGCTAATTTTCCAAACTATTGGTGATTAATAAAAAGTTGGTTTATATTTCAACATGTAGTCACTGAGGTTAGAGTGAGGGATCAATAAAATGATTCAAGAGGTCTTACTGGAAGTATTTTAACTAACTAAAGATTCATCATAATTGGTTCAATTTTTATGTAAGCAGTACTATTCAATTAAGCTTTATTTTTTTCTTGTTAAATTAGACAAACCTCTGCAAAGCCCAATTATGCTGCTATTTTGCTTGGAAAAATATATCCTTAAAAAAAAGCTCTCAGTTCATTTTCAGATGAATCAGACTGGCTCATAGTGAATAATTAAAATTACTCAGTTTTGTTCATATCCATACATTTTGCCTAAAGTTTACTACCTTGGGACAGAGATAGTAATCTATACCCTGTAATCTCTGCCCCTAACTCATGTTATTGATTATATTTGGTACTATTTGCTAATGGGGTCTGTAACCTCATGCTTGTCTGGATATATGGGGTTTGGTAGACACCCACTGAACTGATTTCAATCAAGGGCCCTGTTGTGGCTGGATCTTGTATTCCCTTAAATGCCCTTAGGCTCAGGGCTTGATCTGTTCTGGGTGGTGCTCTTGGGAAGTGGTGGAATTTTTAGGAGCTGGAATGCCACAAGACATGTCAGGTAGCTGGGAGCAGGCTTGACTGTGGATTCCTGGCCCCTCCTCATTTTCTTTTGCTTCCTGGCCATGAGTTGAGTGGTTTTGCTCTACTGTTTGCTGCCTAGATATGCTGCCTTGCCAATGGGCTTCAAAGCAACAACGCCAACTAATTGTGGACTGGAACCTCCAAAAACTCTGGGCCCAAGTAAATCTTTTCTCTTTATAAGTTGATTGTCTCTGCTGTTTTGCTATAGTGATAGAAAGCTGACTAACATGGACCCAGCACAGGGCTGTACCCTGGGGATTTATCAGCTGGTAAAATGAAGGTGATAAAGGGAGAAAGATTGAGAACATGTACCAAAACACAGTTTGCCTACAGTATTGAAGTGGGTGAGAGTTCAGGGTTGTTTCTATGCCCATCCTACTTATCAGGTGCTGTCCAGCTCTAAAGAAGCGAAGATGACTAAGATATGGTCCTTGTCCAGGGACAGTGGTTGGTTGGGCACTGCTCTGTGCTGTCATAGGCACAGAGCCTAAATTAGTAAAGGAGCTGAATACAAGACAGTAGGGAGTAGTAAGGGCTCTGGTAATTTGCAGAGGGCACCCCAGATTTAAAGGTTTAGAATATTACCAGATTTTGTTTGAAGGTCAAGGTGGCCTAAGAAAATTAACCTTTATGTAAACTCTCCTGACTTTAAAATACTGTAAACTAATTTACAGTTTTTAAACATACTGTGACTTTGTAGTAAACAAAAAGAAATTTCATTGAGTCATATTAGAACTGTGGACCATTTGTGTGTAACTTCTTCAAAGGAAACAGTCTTGTTAAATGAAAAAGCACTGAAAATTGTGACTAATTGCAAATCAATGTACTACTTAGTTCATGGGTTTATTGATGTTATTAAATGGATATAAGGTTCATGACAAAATGCCTGCTGTTATTGTTATAAATTGGTGATGAAATTCAAGTGCCAAGACAGATGTGGCTCCATGTGCTTATAATCACAGCATGTAGGAGGCTGAGACAGGAGAGTCATGAGTTTGAGGATGACCTGGGCCACATGGGGAGTTCAAGCCTAGCCTAGCTCCCACACAGGTAGATCCTATCTCAAAAGACTAAGCAAAATTCATGTGCCAAAGTCATAAGAGGATGGAGTTAGAGATTGCGCAGGGGGAAGTCAGAGAAACTCCCTCAGAGGTGGTGATAGCTGAGCACTGCTTTCCATCAACGCTCTTTTGAGACCAAATTTATATACAGTACAATTCGTTCATTAAAATGTGCCCTTTAACAGACTCTTGTATATTGATAGAGTTGTGCCAGCATCACCAGAGTCAATTTAGAACACTCTAATCAACATAAAAAATAACTCTGTGTCCACTGGCAGGAACACCTCCCCTTCTCTCCAGCCTTGTGGTCCTAGTTACCCACTAACGTTCCATCGCCGTAAAGCTGCCCAGTCTGGCCGCTCAGTGTAAGCAGAATCACACAGTGTGAGGTACCTCGTGATTGCCTTCTTTCACTTATTGTAAGGTTTTCAAGAGTCATGCAGGTTGCAGCATTTGTCAGCTCTCTATTCTTTTTTGTTACCAAATAATAGTCCATTATATAGAGGTACTGTGTTTTGTTTGCCTATCAGTTGTTGGATTGGTTCCATGTTTGGAGTGCTTGGAATAGTGCTGCTGTGAACATTAGGTACAAATGTTTGTGTGAACATAGTTCCATCTCCTCTGGGCATGTACCTGGAGTGGAAATGATGGGCTAATGTCATTTTGAATGATGAACAGACTTTTCAGGTGAAAGAGGCAGAGAGGAGAAAGAACAGGTGAAAACTGTGCATGTATTTTGTACTTTGAACAAATCTGTGAGGGTGTGAAATAAAAATGCACATACAGGAAGCTCGAAGTGGTTCTGTATGGAAAAAGTGATAAGAAATGAGGCTAAAGGAGAAAGTCAAGTTGAGGCCAGGGAGGAACTCATTGGCCCATACTTTCTTCTATAGGTTCAAGAAGATCACAAATGACTTAAAGTGCTACAGAGGCAAGAGGATTCCAGAGGTAATGGGAAAATGCATTTGGTTTCACAGCTGGGACTCTACCAGGTAGGCTGTCTAACCCACATCTTGCTGCGTTGTAGAGAATGTTGTTTTTTAGAGCAATGCCTGTTAAACTTTTGGACAGGCTCCTTGCAACCAAGACAGTGTGTAGCTTTGTGGTATGGTTATATTTACAACATAGTTAAAGGAGTTTTAAGACAAGCCATTTTAAAAAGACATTGCAAAAGTGAGTAAGCCTTTTTTTTTTACATTGGCACAAAATATGGTTAGATTAAATTTTTGCAAGTGAGTGTGTCAGTTTGCTTAAATTCTTCCTCTTCTTTCCTTCTTTTGTTCCTTTTCTCTTTCCCTTTCTTTCCTCTCTCCCTTTCTCTTCTTCCCTGTTTCCTTATTCTTCCTCCCTTCTTCTCTCCTTGCTTCCTTCTTTCTTTCTTTCCTTCCTTCCTTCCTTCCTTCCTTCCTTCCTTCCTTTCTTCTTTCCTTCCCACATTCCTTTAATTCCTCCTTTCAGAAATATCCATTTTAACCAATAAAATGTATACCTGAATTTGTACTAAAATGGAGAAGATGACTCATGACTTCAACTTGAGTCTTCTGAAATTAAAATTCTTTCTGTGCTGTAATTCTTACAACAGAGGATTCCAAGTGTGCTGCTTATCTATGCCAAGTTGAAGGACAAGAACCTGAACTGAGATGCTGTCATCCCATTGAATAGTTTTTCTGTCTCTATGCTATGTGAATCATTAGACATTATTATGAATGCTACGGTGCCTTTCCTCTCTCAGAGCTGCGAAGATTGGGCCACAATTCTCTTCTGCTTTTTATTAACTATATTTTCTAGTCCTTTTCAGTCATGGACCTTCAAAAGTAATATTTCTCTGTGCTTATGAAATTTAAGGCTGATTAGTAAAACATTCTTGTAGTTGCTTTTAAATTTTCTAGCTAACTTGTGAAACAGCAGAAGTGGAGCACTGTGAAAGGATTTGGTAAAGTTTTATAAAGCTTTATCATCTTTACTTTTTAGCATTTAATTTGTTGCATTTGCTTACTTCCTTTCGAAATACAATATAAATTGGAAAAACTCAAAGTGCTATCAACATACATTTGGTCTACAACTAGTATCTGTGTGTCAGATACTATGACAGACTTGGGGGACAAGATGACCAAGATAAAGGTCCCTTGAAAGGGATTTGCAGCCTACTGAAGGAGAAGAAGAACCTGCCTGAATGACTTCAGCAAGACAGTTGGAACAGGAGGATCTAGCAGGGGCACAATTGCTGTGCATGGGGATGTGGCAGTGGTGGGGTGTTTGGGGGCTATATTTTTATGGGTGATTTAATAAGGTTGTGCAGAAGATATGTCTGATTGAATGGGAGCTCTGATTTGAACAAGTCAAGTGGTCAGTACAGTGTAATGGCTAAGTGTGTCTGGATTCAAATTTCATACATAGGGTTTAGTCATTGTGGGATTTTAGTTAAATTCAGTTGAACCCTAGAATTTCCTCCTCTGAAGCATGAATCCATTCTGTGGTTAGCAGAGAAGAGAAAAGGAGGTGAGATATTTATGCATTTAGAACAGCCCAGTAAATAGAAAGTAAGTTTCCAGTAATGCATATTCCTTCTAATTTCTTCCTTCCTTCTCTCCTTCTTTCCTTCTTTGCTTTCTTCCTTCCCTTCCCTTCCCTCCCTCCCTCCCACCCCTCCCCTCTCTTCTCCTTCCTTCCTTCCTTCCTTCCTTCCTTCCTTCCTTCCTTCCTTCCTTCCTTCCATTTTTGAAAAGGCTCTCACTATGTATCCCAGGCTAGCCCAGAATTCAAGATCCTCTTGCCTTACCTTCTGGAGTACTGGGATTATGAGCCCGACAATAAGTATTTTTTGAATGCAAGACTTCTTAGAAATTAAAGTTCAAATATGAATTCTGAATTAGAAAGACAGAGACAGAGAGAATGAGAGACTGGATCATGCAACTTCTCCAAAACCCTTTTGACCACAGATTCTTTTTTAAATGAGAGTATCTCAAAGGCCTAGACTTTGGAAAAACAGACTTTGAAAACTCTAGAGTGGTCAGAGATAAAGAAGGATGCAATTAGACTAACTTTATAAGTCGAGAGTGATTTTATTAAATAAAAAAGATACAGGAGAGGAAGACAAGATGGCCGATCAGTGAGCAACGAAAAACAGAGCCTTCCAGGAGAAACAACTCATACACCAGAATAAAACACCCTGGAGAGACCCAGACAGAGGGAGATGGATCCTCTTGACACAGGAAGAAATTAAAACATAAAAAGCTTGTCCAATATGTTGGGACTACAACTGGAACAGCTGGACACAGTGTTTTCACTGCAATCCACCAATTTTGTAGTGGACTGAATTTGCACCAGCCTGAATCTGCGACGGCCAGCAGAGCTGCCCAAACTCACTCCCACCACGACTCACGGGAAGCAGAGCAGCGCTGAAGTTGGGGGTTGGTGAGCCTGATGGAGAGTGGAGCCGGCAAAGGGACTTTCATTAATCCATGGTCAGTGCTGGGATTGGGACGCCACCCACCCCTCCACGGGAAGGGTATGGTCAAATGGGCAACATGTTGGAATCTGACAGGAGGAGCCTGAACTGGGAGCAACAGTGACTTCAGTTGGTTCCTCCCTCCCCAAAGCAGATTTGTGGGATTTGCTTGGACTTGGCTGCGCCCCTGGCTGGGACCCAATGAGCCATCCCAAATCGATTCCCTGCACCTAGCAAGCACTAACTGGGGGAAGGCCTCTGCAGTTTGGTTGGCCCGGTGGGGAGGGGCAGGCTTAGGCAGCCGCTGTTTGCACCTCAGTGATAAGAGCAGTCAGGAGAGGGGGGAGGACCCTTGCAAGCATGCTTTGGAGGAGGCGTGGCCAACAGGAAAGGGGGCTGGGACCTGCAATGTGACCTGTGTGGAGGAAGCCGGGACCATGACAGGAGAGAGAGGCAGGAGAAGGCCCCCAGCCCAGAACCCTGAGAGCACTGATCTAGGAGAGGGAAAAATAAGGGAGACTGAGGGCAGCAAACACACAACAGCAGACATGGCTTCAATGGACAATAAGAGATATCTTCAGGACCTTGTAGACAAGCTCAAAACTGAAATATTAAATCAGGTAAAGCAAGATATGAGTAGAGTAATAAAAGAAATGCTCTCAGGAAGCATCTCTCAGGAAGATACAGATGGAAGAAGGGAGGAACACACAAAAAAGGAGAAAAACATTCGATAAAGAATATAAAGAAAATATACAATACATGAAGCAGATTCAAAAGGCTACCAGGAAATTAAAATTCCATTGAAAGCTGGCAAAATGCCTTAAAAGAAACTAAGGATAGACTATCAAAACTTGAAGACAAGTTTGCAATGTGTGATCATGAAAGGAAAGATCTCTTAAAAATAACAAGGAAACAGGCAGTAACAATACAAAGGCTAGAAGATGATAAGAAAATCTATAATTTAAGAATAAGAAATGTGAACAAAGAAGCAGAAATACATACAGGTGAATTACAAAGGCTATTTACAGAAATAATTAAGGAAAACTTCCCAAGCATGGGAAAAGAAAATGACATTCAGTTATGTGAGGCATACAGAACCCCAGCCACCTACAACCAAAACAGATCTACACCCAGACATATAATAATCAAGATACCAGAAATTCAATATAAAAACAGAATATTAAAAGCCATCAGAGAAAATAAACAGATTACCTATAAAGGTAAGCCCATTAGGATCATGGCTGACTTCTCCACACAGACCATCAGATCAAGAAGAACTTGGAGTGAAATATTCCAAGCCCTGAAAGAAAATAACCTCCAGCCCAGATTGATGTACCCTGCAGAGAAATTAATGGAGAAATTAATGTCACTAGAAATTAATGGAGAAACAAGATGCTTCCATGACAAAGAGGAACTGGGCGAGTTTGTGACTACCAATCCAACCCTACAGAGAATACTGAAGGACATTCTAGAGAGAGAGAAAAAAAATACCAGGGTTTTAGGAACAGTGGCAGAAAGGCCTCAATGAGTGGGGCAGGCAGTAGAATGAAGGAGAAAAGTAGACAAACAGGCACAAAAACAGCATAGCAGAAATGAGGTAGAGAAGGTTGGCTATAATCTCCAACATAGATGGCCTTGATACACTATATTGTTAATAATGCATCAGGATTTAAAAACCCACATTACTCACACTTCTCTGCTTAGATGTATTATATTCTGTTCCAGTCATTCTACCTATACTAGATTTGAGGGTACAAACAGTAATCCTGAAAATAACAGGATATAGTATGATAATCATCCTTAATTTCCGATTAAGTCAATCTAAAGCTCTGTAAAACCTACACTGTTTTACCATAACTGATTGTAATAAAATCTGGTTTGTTGGATCACTGTTTTGCATTGATCGATTTTATTCAAAGCTATTATGATTGATAGTATCAAGTCTGAGAGTATAGGCAACTGCACTTAAGATGGCAAGATTCACTAGAATATCCACTCTGGTTTGATTATTACATGTCTTTGAAGTTTTATATTGTCTATAATGTTTTATTTTTTACTAATATTGTTATGTACTGCTATATTCAATTATACTGCTATATTCATTTATGCCTGATGATATAGGCAATTCTATTGAAGATAATAAGAAACAGCACAGTAATCATTGTAGATCACCTTGTACTGTGGTTTTATAAGACTTTTTGGTCTCATGTTTTTATAGGAATTTGTTTTGTTTTGTCTTGCTAAGTTTTGTTTTTCCCTCTAATACAGAAAGGATAGAAATACATGTAGAGGCTCATGTATGCATAGCCATTTACACTGTCACTGTTTGACAATCTACTTTGTATGCTTTAATTTTGTAACTTGAACAACTATTTCTAAGAGGACAATATGTAATTTGTCAACTAGTGATTTCTTATTGTTTATCTTTTTTCTGAAGTTCTGTATTACCTCTACCCTTTACATGCTTTTTTTCCTCTTTAAATAAAAATTTAAAAAAAATGAGATACAAAGCAAACAAAAACAAAAACAAGTGCCGTAGAAGACCTATTTGTTCTGGCAGTGGAGGGGGGCTGACTTATTGATGGATAAGCAAAAAGCCAAAATGATCACAGTGGACAAAGGAGCTTCTTTATCTTCAATTCTTTAGACCATTGTGTCTTTCCATTTGGAAGTCTCATTCACATTTTCCATCATGTGTAAGATATGTGTAAAGGTTGTAGGCAGATCTTTTGAATTCAGTTAAGGGAAGAGTTGAGTTAGGAATACACTTAGTTTGAGGTTCAATGGATATATTTGAGTGGTTCATAGTTTCTTTGATGATTCAAGTTTGGTCATGTGCTGAATCATTTTTGATGTCTAGGACTACTATCACTGAGTGCTCTGGTGCTGTGACAGGTGGACATGGCCACACACTGGCCAATGCTGTCACCAATTTAGAATACTTAAGATTAGTCCCTAACCAAGAAACATTTAGAATATCCTAACTTACAGATAGAAGAAATTGGAGAAACCTCAAATTTGTCAACAATCATAAAAATATATAGAAAATGATGAATTACAAATTTTAAAGTTGAAAAAAATGCTTTATTTATTTTGCAGCCCTGGAGATTGAATCCAGGTCTTTTGCACTGAGCTACATTCCCAGCCATTAAAATTTTTTTTTTTTATTATTTTGAAGGTAGTGAAATACAACAGAACAAGAGAGAACAAAGCCAATTGAGACAATGCAGTGAAACTGATACAGAACCTCACAACAGGTTACTGGGATAACAGTAATAGTTGCTATAGTATATCTTGTTATCTTCACAATAGTTGTTCTTTCAATCAGGTATAGAAAAATCAAACCAAATACAGAATGTTATAGAACTTATCATAACATAATATTGAAAAGAGCAATAAATCAGAACAAAGCAAAACAGTGATAATATTTGCCTTCAAAGAGATGGTAGAAGGAAATCCCCCCTATTTGCTATATTGCATATGGTCAACCACCCAAGAGATGCTCAGACCTTTGGTTCCCATTTGCTAATGGATGGGGGAATGGGATGTTTGATTCTCAGCCTGTGTGCTGGTAGGCTCACTGCTGCTTACCAGGGAGGCCAGTTGGTTGCTTGCTTTCCCAGCGCCCTAAGTTCCAACATGGCATGGATCCCAGGAGACGCTGGCTGGTTCTCTCCCTGGGGTGGCTGCTGCTTGCTCTAGCCACATCCCCAACCATTTTTGATTTTTTATTTTGAGTCATGATCTTACTAAGTTGCCCTAGCTAGGCTTGAACTTACAGTTCTCTTGCCTTAGGCTTCCAGAATGCTGGATTTACAGGAATGTGCCATCACATCTAGCTGGAAAAGTATACTTTAAAGTTATCAGTAACTCAAAGATGGAAAAAAAAAACTGATCAACTGTGGTGGAAGAAGGTCTGAATTATTTCTCTATTCGTCTTTAAAAATTATATTATTAAGTCATTATTGTATAAAGAAATGATTGAAGAGTATTCAGCCAAAAAATAAGGGAACAAAATTCCATTATGGATATATGCCAACCACACTTTGTGATAATTTGTGCTATTTACTTTAAGTTTTTTTTTGTGTGTGTCTGTGGTTGACTCCTCATTTTAAATATTTTTTCCTATATCAGTTTTATGTTTGTAGTTTTCTAGTTTTAGAGGGGTTCCCAACCACAAAAAGAGCTTCCTGAACAGAAAATGCTCTAGAACTCATGAAACTGCAGCTGTCTTTATGAATGACCTCTCTCATCTCAACTGCTGAAGATCACTTGGGCAGGTTTCATCCCTGATTCTGGAAAGGTCAGATAATTCCAGGCCAACATAGAAGGGCACTCAGCTGATTGTGAGAAGGCAGGGGTGGGCACAGGTCCCGGTCCCAGTTGGAAAGACCCAGCTCTCCATTAAGTGTGTCCCTGACACAAAGGGAGACATGAATCATGACACCAACCTGTTGAAAGAAATATAATCTGTCCTTTTCATGAGACAAATCTTCTTAATAACAAAAGAAGAACTGTATTTAAAGCTCTGGTTTTTATGTAATTGAAAATTTTCAAATATAATAGTCAAAGGCAAACAAACTACATTTTTATAAGCATGAATGGACATTATAATAAACTGATGGTGAATAATTAAAGAAGCAATAAAATAAACACAGGTATACCTGTGTAAAGTAATAAATTATCATGTAATTATTCTATAAAGTATATTTTTTCCTTTTTTTGGGTAAGCAAAAGTCACTCTTTTATCATTAGGCTTCACATGACCTATGTTGTATGGACCATAATGATCCAATGGATCAAAAAATGCAAATTGAATATATTTGCATCAAAAACATAAATCTAAGATGAATGTAAAGTTAAAAAAATTAATGTTTTACTAAATCTACTGGTAGACAAGCTAGGAATCTTGCAGACACAGGGGTGGGAGAGAGTTCATGAAAAAATTCCAAACTGCATGGGAGGTACTTCAAAGAATCAACAACAAAGTTTGCATCTTATTTTGAAGGTAGTAAAATACAGCTGAACAAAATGGAACAAAGCCAATTGAGACAGTGTAATGACATTGGTACAGAACTTCACAGCAGGTCACCAGGATAACAATACACTAGTATATCTTGTTTTCTTCACAATAGTTGTTCTTTCAATCAGGTACAGCAAAATCAAAGGAAATACTGAACTTATTAAAACAGAATATTGAATAGAGCAATACCATTAATCAGAACAGAGCAAAACAGTGATAAAAATATTTGCCTTCAAAGAGATGGTAGAAGGAAATCCCCCTTATTTGCTATATTGTATATAGTCAAACACGCAAGAGATACTCAGATCTCGGGCTCCTACTTGCTAAGGGGGGTAGGGGAGATGGATGTTTGATTCTTAGCCCATGCACCAGTAGGCTCACAGCTGCTTACCAGAACGGTGAGCTGGCTGCTTGTTTTTCCAGCATGGCGTGGATCTCAGGAGATGCTGATGGTTCTTGCCCTGGAGCAGCCGTGGCTTTCAAGCCACAGCCACTTCAGATCTCATCTTATTAAAAAGTTTTTACACATCAAAAGAAACTACCAACAGAGTGAAAAGACAACCCAGAGAATGGGAAAACATTTTAGTCAACTGTCCTTCAGACAAAGCACTTATATCTAGAACATATAAAGAATTGAAAAAAATCAGGCCTTTTAAATTCAAAAACCCAATCCAAAAATAGGCAGCTGAGATAAAGACACACTTCTCAGATGAAGAATACAAATGGCAAATAAATATATGAAAAAATGTTCAACATAATTGGTCATTTGAGAAATGCAAATTGAAACAACACTGAGATTCCACCTCACTTGGAAAGAATGGCTGTCAACAAATGCTGGTGAGGCTACGGAGGAAAAAGGAACCCTTCTCTGTTGGTGAGAGTGTAGATTGGTATAACTGCTATGGAAATCAGTGTGGAGATTCCTCAAAAAACTAGGATTAGAGATCTCATTCAATCCAGCTATTCCCCTTCTGGGTATTTTCCCAGAAGTATAATTGAAAACATTGTATCACAGTGCTATATGTGCATCCATGTTTATAGCACCACAATTTGTAATAGCTGAGTCTTGGAAACAACCCAAATGCCCATCAACTGAGGAATGGATGAAAAAGATGTGGTATTTTTATACAATGTATATAAAGCTATAAAGAAGGATAAACTCGAGGCTTTTATAGGTAAATGGATGCAATTTGAGACCATATTTATAAGTGAAATAAATCAGACTCGTATGTGTAAACATTGTATTGTCCCCCTAGGGTAAAAAACTGAAAGACTAAGGAAGATTCGAAATGTACAGTAGCTATTGTGCAAGTGAAAGGGGAAGAAAGTGCTCAAAAGGAAAGAATAAATGAGATTAGGGAAAGGAGAAAAGAAAGAAGAGAAAAGATTATATATATAATATATATATTATATATGATAGATAATTATGCTACTAGTATCTGTTAGTTCATCAGAAAGAACAATTTATGCTTTTGTTTGGTCATTTTTCATGCCTATATCTTGTAATCTGAGCAACTATTTTGAAGATAACAATATACAATATATTAACCATTGTTAATCTATTATTTTGTTTTGAAATTCTATATCATTGTTTTTATTCTTTGTTTTAAAATTAAAAAAATCAATGTTTTGTATTATTTTGCCCCCAAGGCTTTAAAGTTTATTAAAGTGTGAAACACATATATTTTGATTGATTCCAAAATTTAAATCAAAGGTATATAAACCTAGATTAAATTTTAGATTAATTTTGGAATTTAAATTCAATTTTATTAAATTTTTAAAAAGTTTACATTTCCAGTGTTTAAGCTTCTTCTAGTTTCTACTGTATAAAATCAGAATCATAATTCATGTGTAAACCTATATATAAAAGTTTAAGAATAATAGGAATTCTTTAATGCAGAATTATAAAATTATTCTCAGCTACAATGTGCAAATACTGAAAATAACTTCTCTAATTGCTGACTTGCTCTCTAGCTACAAATTGGAACATAAAATGCCAAACAAAGTTCTGGATATGCTAGAATTAATATTTCATTTGCAAGATTCTTTTGCATACATACTAATAGGAAAGATTTTGACACATGATTAATTTATCTTTCTTTGTACCTAGATTCTTCCTCTCTCAAAACCTCCCCCACACTTTTAAGCAGTGTCCATCTCTGATAGTGTCATTAAGATAACCCATACAATTTCCTGAGATTCAAAAGCACTTAATTGGAAAACACAACAAGAGAAGGAGAAAAATATATTTCTGGAGATGAAGAGTTGTCATTTATAATATTTAAATATTTAGGATGCTCTTTGTTGAAAAAATATATTATACATGAATGTATAATATTTATTTATCTATATCTATATGTATATCTATATATGGGGAGTGTGTGTGTGTGTATACAGTCTTCTACATCATGGGGTAAAGGAAAGAAAGAATTTGCTATAGGTACGCCATTTTGCTGCTACCCAGAATTCCTGGGGTTTGGTCTCCCAGGTGTCATTTCTTTTTCAGGGCTGGGGAAAGGGGTCACGAAATGATGTGAGAAGGCGATTGTTTCCCTAATTCTAGTTCTTCCAAAGGTATTTTCTGGTAACTCACTACTTGTCTAATTTCTAACTAAAATCTTTGTCTAATTTCTGACTAAAATATTTTAAAAGTCTTTGATTTCTACTAACTTTAGATTTCTACCCTAGGCAGAGAGAAGGTAGGATTCCTTGAGTGAGGGAATTATGAGTTTGGCTATCTGCTTAAAACAGGAAGAAAAAAAATTCTGGAAAAACCAATTAATATTACAATAAATTATTCTGCCAACAGAGGTATAGCTACTTGATTTCCAAGTAGAAACATAAATTTGAACTGTGGCCCTTCAGCCTCGAGTCACACTGGTGGCCATTCTGGAAACCAGGTTAGAGAACTGGAACGCATGCTAGACACCATATCCCGTCCAGGTGTGAGATAGCTGATAAGGGGCGTGGTTTGGGGCCTAGAGCTTTCTCCAGAAATGTGGACAGATAGTTGATTCCAGGAATCAGTATTGTTAACTAGCCAGGTTGTATTTTAGTGAAATTAGTATGAAAAGAGGGACTATTTTGCATAAGACTGAGCAGGCATAATTACAATATGGGTTAGAAGAGTGGTTAAAAAAAATTAGGCCCAAAGGACAAACATATCAAAAGTAAATTGTAATTTTATGTTGTGAACTAATTGGAAGCTTAAAATGGCAATTGAAATTCTTTATGGGCCTCAGGGAGATGAGGCAGCCTTCTTCAGGATGTTTGAACTTAATTACCAGGTGCAGCAAGAGCAGAATGGATTTTGTAAAATTACTTAAAATAATGATGTTGGGCACCAGAAATAGTTGTATTTATCTAAGGACCTTAGCCCACCTTTCAAGTTGAAAGATAATTTGTATCACTGAAAATTTGGTAGGCTTTTAATGCATCTACAGATGAGAGTGAGCAGTATTTGAGAAGTGCTCTGAACCCAGTCAAGAATTCATTTCAGTTTAGAAGTGTATATAGATACTTCTTCAGTGGTATACTGGCATATTGGCAGAAAACTGTTATGTTTTCAAAATATTTTTAAAAGCTAAAAGTAATATAAAAACATTACCAAGTTTTAGAGGAATAGAAAAGGTTATATAGATTCTTACCAGGCTACTATAAGAACTCTTCTTTCTCGTACACATTTGTGGGCATATAGTTTTCATATTGTTATAGTTTGGTATCATATTCTTTTTTCCTCATATGAGACAACATTTTCCTAGCTTGTTCTATATTTTCACATTTTAATTTAAAAATTTGATAACTGCATAATATTTCTTTTAAAATGTGTCAAAGTTTATTTAACTGCAGTTAGCATTTAGACTGTTTCTATTTTTGGTATTAAAAATTAAAATGTAATGAATGCATTCATATGGAAAGTATATTTTCTTCATGTGTTGGCCCCAAGATTTGAATTACTTCTGAGATATGTGATTAGAAGGTTAAAAAAAGGATGCAGTATTTTCTTGGCTCTAGGTACATATTACAACAAAATTTATTTACAACAGTGTTATTTCAGTGAAATAAAATCTACAGTATAGCAATGTTAGGTTTTCCAGTGCAATAGAGAGGCAAAAATAAAGAAAAAGAGGCTTTTATTAAAGATATGGAGAGGTGTGCACGGCTCTTGAGGCTGGGCTCCTGCTCTGGCCAGACACAAAGGGGGCTGAAGGGTTACATTACTTCTGGCCTTGAGATGGAACTTTGGGCAGGCATTGATGACAAAAGAACTGAATGGAATTTCCTTCCCTGTGGGAAAGGAAAGAGGAAATTGTAATGGGGCTGAGGGGAGAAGGAGGAGGAAGTGGCCATCAGGGAAATAAGCTGTGGTTTTTGTTCTGGTCTTCTGCCATGTTAGACCACTGCCATAACATTCAAGAATTTATACTAGGGCACAAAGCTTTCAATTAGACTAATGCATTTATGATTTATTCATTGTGCTTCTCTCTCTGTTTCTCCTCTCTTCTTTCTCTTTACAATCTACTGACACAAAGAGTGGTTGTTGAGGGGATTCCAGTTGGGACTGTGTGATAATGTGGAAGTGTGTCTGTTTGATGGTGCCTATCTGTAGTAAGACAATTAATTGGCTGAGAAATACCTGAATTCTTTGGCCCTACGTACTATTATTCCTAGAGAGTGGAGTCTGAACCTTGTGCAGGGTACATGTCGAATCTCATGCATCCTGTTGGCCTACTCCAGTTCTTTCTAGGTTCAGGCAACTGGATCCTCATAGTGGAGAGCCTTATTCTTTGTGTTTTCCTGTACCTTGGAGGAATTCACATTAATTTCTTTTGCTTCCTCTATTTTGGCCTCCAGGTGATTCTTAAATTTTCTGAGAAGACTTTATACATACTGAAAAATAGAAGGGCAACAGGTAATAGCATGTCATCTGGCAATAGGATTCCTAAAGACTGCTTCGGGGGCTAAGTAAAACAGAATCACTCGGATTGGGGAATAAAATACTGACCCTAGGCTTCAAAGCCTAGGGTCAGTATTTTATTCCCCAATCCGAATTCTGATTCCGAGTGCCTAGAACTAAACACAGAAATATTGGTTCAGGAACCAGGAATTTAGGAGCTGCAGTTTGCTTACTTCTACTAGCATCTTCTAGTGACAGAAACCATTTGTCCCACTTTATTCAGAAATGTTTGAATCTAGAAATCTACATTTACAGTCCAAATCATAGAGATGAGAAGCCCTAGGTGGCAGTATGGTATAATGGTTTATACTCTAAATTTGAGTTTGAGTAATGGGCTGACATTGGGCTTAACCTTTTTGGGTCCTAAAAGTAATGAGAGCTACTTCTTAAACTTGTGAGCATTAGATAAATACCTGTACAGCACTATGATAGTGCTTGGTATATAGTAATCTCTTAATTTAACTGTCACCACCATGATTATTATTTCTTTCCCACTTAAGATTTAAATATTTAAATTCCAGTTTTCTGCCTTAGGAACTACCTCTTTCTGAGAGACTGACAATATACATGACAGTTCAAATATCAGCTCTTATCCCTAGACAAGTTATGTCAACTTCTTATGCCACCAGCTAAAGAGGATTCCTAGTCACATGCAAGATGGAATTCAGATGTAGTTTGGTGCCTTAGAGCTGCTTCTCCATTGCTGCTGTCACTGTTGTCTGTCTTCTTCAGAGTCCTCTAAATAGGAGGATCTCTGTACTGGCCACTAAGATGTTACAAATTGTTATGGTTTGGATTTAGATGACAACTCCCCCACCTCAAGCCTCATGTGTGATGAAGAGGGGCTTTTCGGAGGTGGGTGGATCTAGGGTGTGTGATACTGAGATTCAGGGTATGTGATAACTAAATGAGTTCATCATAGTTTTGGGTGTGGATAATGGAAGCCCCATCTTGGGTGTGCATGATGCCAATCAATACACTTAGACAGACTATGAAGAAAGAAAAGAAAGGCAGGCTTGCAGCTACTGCTTGTTGCTTGCTGCCTTCTGTTGGCCTTGCCATGGACTGTTTCTCCTCTGCGATGCCCCTCTGCCATGCTGTCTGGCCTTGGAACCAGCTGACTATGAACTAAAATATTTACAAGCTGTGAGCCAAAATAAACCTTTTCTTCTCTAATTTTGGGTGTCAGGTATTTTGTCTCAGGAACAAGAGAAAGTAACCAAGACATACACTAATTAAAGGTTTTTTTTTTTTTTTGCTCAATTTTTACAGAAATCACACATTGCCAAAATGTAGCTATTTTAGTGCTAATAACCCCAAGCTTTAAATGCCAGTGGCATTAGTTGTTAGCAGCCCTCCTCATCACTCAGAGGAAGCAGCTATGTGGAAGCCTCAGAAACTTCCAGACATTGGAGCTGGCAATTCTCTGCTGTTCTCCAGCACTCCCTGCTGCTAGTTGCTACCTTCAGGGTTACCAGCCCCCACTGCTGGCTACTTTTGGTAGCAGCAACTTTTGGTTCATAATCTCTTGGTGTATCCACTTGGCATGCTCTACAAGAGGCAGGCAAAAATATGCTATTTGATAGAAGCAGTATTAGGACTCACACTGCAGCATAAGGGAACAACTCATGGACTGACCCTCTAAGGGTATGGGGAGTGCTGGTGGGCTTGCACAAGCACTGTGTCAGACTTTCTGTTCCATCATGGTTAGAGGAGAGACTCCCAGCAGACCTAATGGAGGAAGGTCATCTGGGATAAGTCCACATTCTAAGGTTGCTGCAGCTAAAGCAGTCTCTTGGAGAAACAATATTTGGAGAAACAATAGAAGAAAAATAAAAAGTCCCTTTTGGGGAGTTTGGGCCCTTCTCACCTGTTGCATTTACCCCTCTATCCAAAAATGTGTGAAGTTACCGTAAAGCAGCAGTAACAATCCCATATCAGAACTTAATAGGTCATGTGCCTCTAAGTAGCACAGTTGTGCAATAGTAAAGGGTCACAGCAGCCTTGGTAGAGTCCTAAGTTGGTATGCAAATGTGCAGTGAAGTCCTAGGTGACTCAAAGCTCTGTGTGAACTGTGATCTTTTCCTCTGACATTGCATCTGCTCAATTAATATCCTTGGGCTGCTGGGTTTTGACTTACATGAGAATCTATCCCATACTAAATCTAGATTCCTACCCAGGGCCTGCTTAAGTGGATGGTACTCACACCACTATCTAGGCTTCTCTAATCTTGCCTTCCAGGTATCTTAGTTACTTTTTTCTTATTGCTGAGACAAAATGCTGAATCCCAAAGTTCAAGGGGGAAGGATTTATTAAGATCTCAGGTGGCTGGCTCCAGGACAGGGTGACATGGCAGACAGGGTGGCATGGCAGATAGGCACTGCAGAAGAGAAATAGTTCATGGTGAGTAGAAGGTAGCAAAGCTAGAAGGGACAGCCACAGCTTTTTCTATCCTCATATCTTATCCAAGCTACTTAGGATGGGTAGCACCTCATACCCTTAATCCTTGTCCCCTTGATTTTAGCATTGCACCATGAATCAGTTCCAGGGTCACACACTCTAGATCCACCTATGACTGCATGAGATTTTGGGAGGGGGTAACATTAAACACAAACCCTAACACTAGGAAAGTTGGTCCTCTTCTTGCTGTCCCAGAACTGATCCCAATTATATTGGAAAAAATGTGGAAAAGGTGGGGAATTACCAAGAATTGCTGGTGCCTCAGGAGACTTGAAGAGCTGTGTATTAATAGTGAAAATGTGATAGATATGAAAAGTGTCATGAAAATACATTGCCATCATAACACAGAGGTGGCATAAGGTAAGATGTACATGCAAGTGACAGTTATTTTATGTTAGATGACATGTGTTACTCAGTACATTCTGAAATTATCTTCCAAGTGAAGAACTCTGGGAATCATGCTGTTTGTGATTTGAGACTCTCTTTTCCTGCTTGGTCCATCCACTTATTGCTCTCTATACATTTATTTACTTGCCCCTTTAGAAGACTGTGAGGACCTCCATAATTGATCCTTATAGCCTTACCTACTTGAACAATGCCTGGCTTTTAGTAGGTGCTCAATAAATGTTTGCTACTTAAAGTAAGTTTTAAGTAATTCATTATTATTATTATTAGTAGTAGTAGTAGTACTGGTATAGGGGATCAAACTCATGACCTTGCACTTGCCAGGCAGGCTTTTGTACTGCTGAGCTAAACTTCCAGCCCTTAGAAATTCATTTTTGTTAATCACATAATAAAGATATTAAAAATAGTAAAAATAAAAACAAGAATTTTTCATCTTTGGTTTGAGAGGTAGTTAAATAAATTATGGCTAGAACCATATATGAATTTTCATCATGAATAATAGTGTTTTCAAAGAATGTTGAAGGACATAATATGGAAATCATCTGTTAGGTTAAAAAGCAATGCATAAGACTATGATGTAACCCTCATTTTAGTAAGGGTGTTATGTAGCTTAATGCATATAAACTTTAGCATATAAAACATAATTATGTGTATAAAGTAGGTGTGCAGATCTAAGAAAAGAAGGAAACAGACTCAAATGTTATTGATGATTTTGTCTGCTTTGTGAACTATTTTTTGATAGAAATATCTATATTCATTTTATAGATTTTTTTGCCTGAATTTTTATGTTGTGAAAGAAATCAATTGATGAAATTAAAAACTAAAATGTAAGGTAAGAAACTCCAAGGAAGTGTTTCAAAGACTGTTCTCATTAAGGGTAAAAAGTGGGTACTGATCACTCACTTCCCCAAGGACCTTTGAATGTTTAAGGAACCATCTATGGGTTCACCTCCCCAAAGTAGCTGCTGGGAAAATAACCCCACCTGCCCAACAGTGCCCTAGGGCCAGCCTGGTTTTGGCCTCATGAGGAACAGCAACTGCTTGCAATTATTCTGGATTTTCCCTCTTATGATCTAAGGCACTGCAAAGACAAGATTCATGATGTGAATCGGGTACTACACAGAGTCGTACCCAAGTGGTGGCCTTCCCTCTTTGTCCCACATGGTAGACTCCTGGGTTATGGGTGATGGATCTCATGGGGAGGACACAAAAGAACACAACCATGTGCTAGAGTGGAATAGCATCTCTGGGTATAGGTTAAAAGCCTTTCAAACAAATGATTTTTCATTTAAAAAGAAAAATTATTAGGATTTTTCCATCAGAGCTGTTGACACAGACTGGGACCACTTTCTGGAGAGGATAGGATTACAGAATTGCCTCTTATAGAGGAAGTCATGAGATGAACTGGAAGCCTTTGAAAGCAGAGGAGAGTGGGACAGGAGGCTAAATTTACACTGATCATCTAGGTCATGCTGCCCTGTTTGAGAAGTGGAAGTTGAGATGGGGCTGACCATGAACCATGAGACAAATGCATAAATAAATATGGCTTAGGCCAGTGCCTCTCTGAATTTAACATGTACATAAATCACTGGGGATCTTGTTGAGTGCATTCTGATTCAGCATATCTGCGTGGGGCCCACGCATCTGCAGCGTTAGTGAGCGCCTAAGCCCCTTGGCCAAACATCACACTGAGATGTGAGGACCTAGAGCTCAGAGGACTGAGACAAATGTAGTTTACTTTGAGACATATGGCTGGCTGGGGACAGCCTTCCTGGTAATAGGAGAAATCATTTGATAAAATGATGAGCCATGTACTAAAGGCTACTAGTATTTGGGAAGCTGTACAGCACAGTGGAAAAAAGATCAGGAGGGTGAGTCACATCTACTTGACTAGATTCCCAAGGAGTTTGGTGTTTATCTTATAGAGGAGGGGAGGCTTTGGAGGGCTTAAGATTTCGCTGGTCACCTCTTTCCTTAGCCTACTGGCAAGGTGCCTCATTCATGCTTGAGTCATGGCCAGCACTTCAGTGGAAATGGCCCATTGCCACTTTGCTGGCCAGGCTGATAAATGCCTCCTGCTCAGAGCCACTTGCCTAGAAAGGGAAAAAGGTTTGCAGGCCCAGACCTCTAGTTGCAGTGTGGGTCTACAAAGGACCCTCAGAGTATGCTCTGGTCCCCACCCATGCTGAGATTGGCCTTCTGATCTGTCATCTGTGCCTTACACCGTCAATTCTCAACATCTATTCCATGAACCAGCAGTATCTGTATTATCATATTAGAAATACAATCTTTGACTCCATCTCAGATTTTCTAAATCTTATAGTCACTTTAACAAGAATCCAAAATGATGTTAAAATTTGAGAAACAATGCCTTATGTAACTCTTCCTTGGCATCCTTCATGCCAACGAAAATCTCAATAAATTTAAAAAATGCTTACAGGCAATGTTCTGAGAGCCTTGCAGTTAAACCACTGGACACATCATTGCACTGTTTGTTGTGTAATCTCAGGGTCAAGGCCACCATACAATGCCCAGGAGGATGCCCTGTCACATGGAGCAGCACACTCACCTGGCCAGCTAGAAGGTGACTGGAGCCTTTGAACCCTTATTGGGAGATTTGTGTGAGGTGGTCCTCTTTCTGGAGCAGTCCTCTTAAAGCATTTTTGAAAACTTGCTGGATTTTAAGTGACTGCATTCCAGAAATGAGGTTATAAATTTACTTCCATTTGCTTTATAATCACTTTTAGGATTTGAGAGGGAAGGAAAAAATAGCTGATTTAAATTTCTATCCACGGGATAGGAATATAGCACTGTGGTACAGTGCTTGCCTGATACATATAAACCCTGGGCTCAATTTATAGTACAGAAATGGGGAAGAAAACCCAGATCAAGTGAACAGTCAGTTTCTGGATGAAATTAATACATACAATGTACCCATAACCACTCATTGTTACCAATTATTGTAGTTCTGATCTGAGTCACAATTAACTTTCCCTTAATTCAGAAAAGACTGAACAGCTCTGCTACTCAGGAGGACCAGAACCAAGCTGGGGGACTCTCAGGATGACTCAGAAATCCAGTAGGAGATTAGCAGTTCTAGAATGAAGAGAAATTAAAGACTGTATTAGTTTCCTGTTGCCACAGTAACATATTACTGTGACAAGACAGCACAAATTCATGATGTTCTAATTCTGGAGGACAGAAATCTAAAGTGGGTTTACTAGGCTAAAGTCCAGGTGTCAGAGAGCTGAGTTCCATATGGAGGGAGACTCTAGGGCAGTGGTGGCGAACCAATGTCATGTGTGTCTCAGCAGCCTGTTTGTATCATTGAAAGCTCTAAGAGGTTTGCTGTAACTGTTCTAGGGAATTTTTGCATTACTCCTCTTCTGTGGACTGCCTGTATTTCTTGATATTTGTCCCCTCCCTCAAGCTTCAAAGATAAGAGCCTAACATCTACAACTCTATATTGCAGCCTTCTGGTTTCTGCTTCAGTTTCATCTTCACGTAACTCACATCTTGGCTCCCTCTTTCACTGTTAGGACTTTTGTTTACAGAGGGCCTGCATAGCCAGTCCAAGGTCACTCCTGCATCTTGCCATCCTTAACTGACTCACATCTACACAATCTCTTTTCTCATGTAAGGTGACCTACACAGGTTCTGTGGATTAGGGTGCAGATATTTTTGGGAGAAGGGCATCACCTTTCCACTGCATAGGTCAAAGAGGTCTAGTAGTAGTTTCCTTTGCCATGTAAATGGAGAACTACCCCGCCCCTTTTTTAATGGTGAGAAGAGGATGTTAAGAAGCTCTTAGTAATTAGAAAACACTACTACTATTGAACATTTATTTGTGCAAATCCCTGTGGTCAGGGTTCCTATAGCTTTTGCCATTTAATTTGCACCCTAACTCATTTTACAAGTGAGGAAGGAGAAGCTGGGAGAGATGGGGTTTGTGATGAAAGAGTAGGGGTGGTGTTTGAATTCCAGCATGCCTGGCTGCAAAGCCCATCCTCTTCCAATCACACTTTGCATTGCATTGAGACTAAAGAAAGTTCATGGGGGCATGTCCATGTTGAAAGCTTGATGTCCTCAATGGAATCTATTTTTACAAATATTTCTTGAATATTTGTTCAGCTTGGAGCTGGCCAGAGCATGTTGCAGCACTAACATTTAAAGTCCCACTTACCCAGTGAGGGGTGAGGAGGTCTCAATTTGCTATGGGGTACTCTTGGCCTTTGTCTCCTACTTTCTCAGATAATGTGGCCCAGAAACCCAGTGTGCTGGACTTCCTGACCTAGTATGACGCCCAGCTCAGGGTAAAATCCTGTCAGATAAGTAAATGAGAGCATTCCAAAATGCAAACCGTTACACAGAATCAATCCTGCACCTCTGGCAGCAAAGCTTTTTCTCATTAAGAATCCTGGAAGAGGTTATGAAAAATGGAGATCACACTAAATGAGAGAAGAGAGAGAAACATGGGCGGTTGAAAGTGCTGTTTTTTTATCACAGCCTTTGGGAGTGGAATGTTCAAGAATAAACACACCTGGAAGACACTCCCTGATGGGATTATGGACAGGGCAGAAGGCCCACAGGTCACTGTGATGTAAGCGCTTTGGTACCGACAGGGGGCAGTGCTGACTCCATAGAAACCGTGCAGCAAGCGGGAAGACACCAGAGAGAAAATTGGCTTGTGGGAAAAATGAGGGAGAAAGAAACTTCTGTTTGACAGTAAGAAAGAACTTTCTAGCCAGCAGAGCACCTTACCATGGTCAGCCAGACATGGAGCACAGTCAGCACTTCATCTCCAAGGTGAAGGATGGACCACATAGAGTCCTGTCAGGAAGTCCACAGTTGGATTTTCTATGACAATCTCCAAAGCCCTGGCTTAGGGATTCTAAGATCCCATTTGCTTTCCCCTCCACATTGGACTGGCTTGTTCCACCTGTAGAAATCTCCCAACCAGTTTCTGAGAGGCCCAGGTGGTTCACATATACTTGAATCAGTCAGTCTGCTTGTGTTCTTTAGAATGACTCTGATTGTTGCTGGTGCCTGTTTCCAAGTTGCTTGAGGACACTTTATGTCCATCATTGCTGATGGTGGCTTCACAATAATGTGACTGGTTGTGTCAAATGTTTTATTTTACAAATACATTGTATTTCCAAATCATGGGAAGAAAGCAGTAGAGTCCTGGTAAATGTTTAATAATGAGCTCTCCAGAAAAAGAGAAAGGCCAGTTCTCATAGTGTAAATACTCTCACCATGTTTGATTTCAAGATTACAATTTGTTTTTAATTGGCATGCAAAATTTTTGAAAATTGAACGATGTATTCATGGCTGGAAGTAAGTTTTCACCACACGTTTCTCATTTAAGGGTTCTACTGCTTGTGACAAGAGTCTGTTATAAGGAGCCACTTGGTTTCTGCTTGTAGCATCCTTTTCCACAGTGGACTAGGTCAAAGTTTTTGCAGTGGTTTGGGGAGTTACAGGCTTCCTTTGCTGCTTCTTCATCCCTACAGCACAGGTTTTTCTGATTCATAGCATGTGAATGCAAACTCACCATCCCACGAGAGACCTTCCTGCAGGGCTATCACTTGTGGAAAGAGATACTGGGGAGAGTCTCCTTATCCTCCCTCCAGCCTCAGTTTAAGTGTTGCTGAGTACCCTAAGTGGCTGATCATTAGAATTTCACGGACAGCTTTAAAAAAATAAAGAATCCTTGGCTGGCCCTTTATCTAGTGATTTTGATTTGAAAAATCTATAATTTTGTTAAGTTCATCAGATGATTCTGATGCTGAAACATTTAAGGAGAGTCATTATACTTTATTGCTTTAAAAGGGAGGTTAATTAGAGAGCATAGAATTTAATGCTTTTTCCAAAAGAATCAAAACTATCAAGTCCTGGCTTGTTTCCCAAAGGGTCAAAAGGAGAGTACCAGTGAATCCTAGGGCTCTGTGACTGTACCTTCTTTCTGCCAGCAGCAGGGCAAACTTAGAAAGCCAATGGTAAACATAGCATGGTCCCAAGAGAGTTGCTAAGCCAGAGAGTAACAGCTGCCTAAATTCACTAACTGAGCCATGTGACCCAGATGATCATCACCAGTGCCAAAGGGCTGTGGCCGGATTATTCCCTAGGCTCTGGTAACTGCCCTCCTCCTATCCTTTCTTCCCCATCTTCCTCTGCATCTTGGATCCCTGTTGGAAAGTGCATTGCTTAGAGGCAGAGCTTGGATATTGGGTTTCCTGAAAAGGCAGAGGAGTTTTCTTCTGAGACTGGTTCAAGGGAAAATGACCCCAGAGGCAGGCTGTAATAGAAAAGAGAAAGTGGTGAGTGAAAGCTCGCTGACCCATGCAGTCAGCTTTTCATAAAAGTGGCCCCATCTGTCTTTTTTGCTTTGTTTTCCTGCACTGGTACCCATAACTCATGTAGAATGTTTGTTACAGAAATGAAATCAGTACTTTGTTGTTGATTGTGATTGGAAATGGGCACAGTCATATCCTCCAAAAAGCAAATAGTCTTGGGGGGAAGGAGACTTGAACCATCTGGTTCAAGAAAGGAGCTAAGTACTAGATGGTACTGTAGAGTGGACACTGAGAAAGGAGTCTTCCAGCTCAGGGGTCAGCTCTATGTGCTGCTGTGCTCCCTCCTGTGGGCTGTGAACTACACTGTACCCAGAACTGAGACAAGTGAGACTTGGGATGTCTTTATCAGTGTCCTTCCAACAGCATACACCTCAGGATCCTTGCAATGAGTGTTCATTGCTGGAACCTGCAAGCTCTGGTGCATTCCTGTGTCATGGCCTGATTAACATAAGTGACGCATTGGACCTTCACCATCAGTTTTAAACTCACCATGCAAGCATCATGATGCTGAATGTGATTCTCCCCAGTTTAACAGTTACAGTGCCCCATGTGACAGCCTAGACAGTTCTAGAGCCTTCTGTGAACAAGGAGATTTAGAGCAGCGGTTTATAAAGGCTTGGTGCTGGATGGGGAATAAATAGTAGCTAGAACCTGTGTAACATTCTGTCTCAGCCATTTGTCTTGTTGATGTGGAGCCTTTCTGAATCCCCAGTGTGTTCTGTACTTCATATGCTGGCATTGGTTATCTCAGATCTTCTATTAGGCTCACTGTAGTGCCCCAGAAAGACATGTGGTACGTTTCTAGGACTCTTAAGTTCCCCTCTATCCTCCTAAATTCAGTATTTTCTGCCAAGACACTTGAGGGCAGAAAGCAGGTTTCTTCCTTGTTATTCTGTTAGTAGTTGTTATCTCTGTGGCTGGAGTATCTTCTAAATAGGGGTTAGTAAAGAAATACCCTTATCCAGCTGGCCACCCACCTCCCCAGAGAGCAAAGAGATGCCCTTAGAGCCCACATGGGCCCAGTTCAGGGTCTTCTGCTACCTGTAACTGCAGATTACAACATCTGTGGACTTTGGACGACTCTAGACCCATCATGGGGTTAAACTTTAGCTAAACGATAAAGCGGAAATGTGATGTACATTGCACTAAAAGGGCCCTGAAACCCAAAACTGAGGCACAGTGTATATAGCGAGTGATAAGAGGGCTCTGGAGGTGTGGGAGACAGATTGCAGATGTGGATTTAAGGAGCAAATAGGAGAGTTTGTTTGTAGACAGAGGAAATTACAGTGGACAGCACACAGAAATACCTTAGAGTGAGTGATGCAAGCTGGAGGAACCAGCCTTGGACTCAGTCACCCCAAACTAATGTCATGTGGCCTGGGGCACATTGCTGATATTTACTGATCCTCAGGATCCTCCTGAATAAAAGTAGGGTGAAAATGAAATGGTGAATGAGTTCTAAAGTGAGATTTGGTTTTTTTGCCGTGGCATCAGTTAGGAAAAGCCAGTAAATTATTTTGGCTCTCTGGGTCTGTTTTTCCCAAATGGGAAACTGTTAAACAGATGAGAAAGTACATAGCTGAGGCAAAGCCACGTAGCTAAGCTGAAATCCCTGAGAAGCTATACAGTAGAGCACTTAGGAGAAGATTTAGGGCCCAGACAGGCTGAATTTCTGCCCTACCACTTATTAAAGTGACGATTTTGGGTAAATGACCTCTCCTGAATGAGCCTAAGTTTCCTCACTTCTAAACAGGGTTAGCTGGCAGGTTCTCCTAGTAGGACTGTTGTGAGGACAGGGTAGGGCCCACAGCATGTGAGACAGGAATGATGTTTTGTGCTTGGGAAGCCAGTTAGTTATCTCTGCAAGTTCCCAATTTCTAACTGGAGGAGGGCACTTGTGAAGTGCCCAATAATCCTGATTTCCAAGAGTCACTGGTGAAGATGGATTGGCCCAAATGCAGGCCTCCTGCTGCTTCTCAAGCCCAGGTGGGATCAGGCTCACACTTCCTTTTCTAGCAGAGAATCTAAGGTGCACAAGAATGGTAGCTGAAGGTGGTCTCTTGCAGTCCTGACCCAGGAAGCTGTGACTGTTTGTCTTCTTCCTCAAGGAAGGGGAGAGAGAAAGAGACCAAGAACCCTGGTCCATCAAGAGTTGTGCTGTCACCAACCACATCAGCTAATGCTCTGTATGGGAGGATTGAGGACAGAGGGGACTCTGGAGCAGTTACCCCAACACCCTACCATCATGGAGAGAGATGTGGTTATGAATGGCATGTTGGTATCCCAGAATCTCCCAGTCTTCACCAGTGTGGATGGTATTTGGAGATGTGGCTTTTGGGAGGCCCTCAGGTCAAGAGGTGGAATTCTAATGATGGGATTAATTCCCTATATGAAGAGAGAGAAGAACTTGCTTCTTTTCTTGTAAAAGCCAAGGGCAGAGTGTCTGAAACTTTATAGTGCCGGATGCCTAAGAACACATACTGAGTTAGTGATTTCAATAAAAAGAAACAGGATGTCTGTTTTTGGAAAGATTTCCCTTCCTCAACATTCCCTCCTCTGGTTCTCATCCCTACTAATTGTTGTCCATTTCTTCCCACCTCTTCTTATTCCATACTCTCTACCTACTCACACAACCACCTTAGATCCAGTCAGTGGGTAGCTGGGCTCACCCAGAGGGTGGTTCAAAGGTAGAATAGTGAGGTTACCTAGAAACCACAGAAAGACTATTTTCAGAGGAGACATGTGGGAGGCGGAGTGGCCACTTGTTCTGTTGGTAACATAGACAAGCAAGCAGTAATGTGTCTAAATATAGAACTCCAAAGCTCAGCTCTCTTCCACCTCTAAGCTGAGATGTCTGCTTCTAGTAATTGCTTGAGTGCTCTGGACCTCCTTGGAGAAGATGGCTACAAAATTGCCAGAAACTGCAAGACTTGTGTGTGGGGCCCCTAAGGAGAAAGGGGGCCACTACTTGAAGCTTTATGGTCCAGGTGCAGGGCTTTGAACTAAATCACAAAACCTTGAGAGAAGAAAGGAGATGGAACGCTAATATCGCATATTCATTTACATACTCACGCCCCACTTCGGTTTCCAGTAACATTATATAGATGAAGAAATTACTGGTCATGATGTTCTCATCTGCTCCCACCATACTGCTGGTAAGGATTTGAACCTAAGGCTGATTACCAAAAACTTTATACCAGCCTCACTGCCTCCTATTGTTTGCTGAGAGTAGAAAACATATTAAACCTCATTAGTCAGTATCTGCTTTTGTTACTACTGCTGGGTAACACGCCACCCCAAAAGTTAGTGGTGAAAACAACCGTTTTACTGTGTTCATAGATTCTGAGTCAGAAATTGTGAGAGGCTACAGGACCAGCCTGTGTCTGCTCCATGATGTTTGGGGCCTTGAGTGGGAAGACTTGAAATCCAAGGATGACTCAATGACTGGAATCTCTGGCAAGTCTACACTCATATATTTGCTGCATGATGCTGTCTCTGGGATGGGACCTTGGTGAGGTTGTTCATTGAAACATTCTCCTCAGTTTTCTCCACATAGCCTGTCTCAGCTCATTTGGGCTTTCTTAGAGGCTGGCAACTGGGTTCTGAGTGAGTAAGCTCGGAGAAGGCAGCATAATTTTGATACAGTCTTGGAATTCCTGTGGTGTCACTGTACTCTGTTGCTTGAGGCAATGTAAAAGGTACATCCAGGTTCAAAAGTCATCCACTCTGCACCACTCCAGCTAAGGTCACCAGGTAAGAATTACGTGTAGAATTGGAGATAATGTTGCCCTCATCTGGCACAATACTTTGGAATGTATTTGATGGTCTCCTAGAGCTGGCTTTGGATTGGGGAACAGAGACAAAGGAGATAAAGGGGTCATGAAGGATGCTCTGTGTCCAAAGGGAGAGAAGTCCCTGAGGTGGAGTCTGGGCTCAGAGCGAGGGAGAGAAGTTCTACCTCCCTACTTCATCAGTTTTTCTCATAAATGTTACTATCAGAAATGCTGTCTGTACTTTCCTCCTGGAGTAACTCACACTCATTTAACCTGTGGTGGCTTCAATATTTTCCCTACTTTTTTGGGCCATTAAAATGGTTACTACTCCAAGTGGGACAGTCACCATAGTTTAGCAGCTTAAACAGTTTAAAGACTCCTGGCACCAATGGGGCTCAGCTGCTTTCCTAGTGACTTTCTCAGGCAGGAAACACATTCGTTAAAGTCCATGGTACCTTCTCCTTCCTCACACAGATTCTCCTCCAGGGTACTTAATTTTAATGCCAAAAATAACTCTCCCTTCTCTGTGCCTTCCTCCACTTCACCATCCCTGCCTGCTCCTCCTGCTCATCTTTGCAGTACTGAGTTCCCCTGGCTGGGCTAAAATGTGTAATTCTTCTGCTTCAGCCTTCCAGAGTGTTGGGATTATGGGCAGGTGCCACCATACCTTAGCAAGGAACTTAACCTTTTAAACTAATGGTCTGTTTCAGTAAAGACTCAAAAATCAAACACTTCTCCATAATAACAAGAATGGCATCGGCAACAATATTTTTTTCAGTGGAGGAACCAGAGACACTAAAAACCAATAAGAAATCTGGAAGGGCAGGTGCGAGGATGTCTCAATTTTTTTGTGAAAATATACTTGATGATTCTCATGTAACTACAGCCGTATGTGATCTGTTCTGCCTGCCTGCCTGCCCTGCCACTGATCCCTGTGCCTACTTTTTTCCAGCTCATAGGTCTTCCCGACCATCCCCTACTGTACTGAGTGTGTCCTTGCCTGTCTTTGCACTTGAGTTTCCTTTGGCCTTTGGATATTCTTCCCCAGGTAGTTCCTTGACTCCCTCACCTAACTCTTGAAGAGAGACCTATTGTCCACAGCCCTGCTGAGGTGCCAGCCAAGATCCATCATTAACCACCGAATACATGAGCATAGATACTCATGGACGATTCCAGCCTCTAGCTAGTGAGTCATCTCTGACCTTCAGGTCTTAGGTGAGATCAACTACCTCTGCCATGCCTTCTTCAAATTCTGACTCAACTAATCTGGGTTTCTACTCAGACAACACCCTTCTAGAGAGGACAGACCTCTCTACCTTTGTCTGAGATGGTATTCTTAATCATTTTCTTCCTTTTCTTTTTAGTCCTCCATAGCACTTGTCTAATTAAAAACTACATAGTTGTTAGTTTTCACTGACTGCTTCCCACCATGGAATGTTAACTCTGCAAGGACACTGGATTGTGAGAGAAGTGCCCAGCGTATATTAGATAGGAAACAATGCAATAAATATTTTGGAATGAAAACACACTTGTCAGTTATGCTATTAGCGCCCCTTTCCAAGAGCCTGACAGATACTGTTAAGCAATCTTAGCACTCTTTGCATTTGAATCTGGGTTGTGCTTCAGAATCCCTCATAACATAATCATGCATTTCTGATTTAAACTAGCAGATGACATGAAACCTATTTTCCACATCTAGTCTGTAGTATTAATTATGGTATGTTCACTTACTATTTTATTGTTATTGTTTGAGTATGAAAAAATAGATACTAGATACTCTGTGAGGCCAAAGACTGGCATCTTATATTTTTGGCATATAAAAGTTTAAAAAAGTCCTAGATGAATTGAAATCATTTGTGTTAATTTCCAGATCAAGTCATTGGTAAGGAAGAAGAAAGGCCAAATCAACATATGGTCACCAGGCTTTGCAAGATAAGAGGTAGATAATCAGTGCCAAACTGGTAGAAGAGATTTTTAGGACTGGAAACAAAGCTACTCCTGATGAGAGAGTCTGTTCTGTGCCAGAGATTTTGGGTTATACCCTCTGCAGGATTTAAAAAGTGAGTGTTTCCTGCCAGTTCTACCACAGAGTGTCTACCTTCATTTGTATCATCTTTCTGCACATGGTATGACTTGGTCAAACGGAATTTCTAGATGGCCAGGCCTAGAAGAAAGAAGGTCAGGGTAGGGCGAGGGAGAGAGGTATGGGATTGGTGCTAGGTATCATATATTCTCCACAATCAAAGGGACCTTGTTATCAGCTGGTTTGTTTTAGGAGACATGAGATCTAGAATTATCTTCAGATCTGGAAGGCCCTGACTTTCTGAGTGGATTTTGAGTCAAGATACTCAGAATGGAAGCATGTCTGTCATCTGAGGACCTTGCTTGTAACCAAATATTCTTAAGAAGATAGGAGAGTTATTTCTCAACTGGTGATGAATGTAATGATCTCTGCTTTATGATATCTCAACTGAACCAAGGGAGGAATGCTATTTTTGGAAAAAGTTGGTTTCAGCACAGATTACCATAACTCAGACAGATAACATTCATCTCTATTATCAGTGTGCCATCACTCAGAAGCAAGCCAAATTATGAAAAAAAAAAAAGATACCCTTTTAGGACAAGTTCAAATGATTATTCTCCCTCTCCTGTTCCAGCAATTTGCAAGATCTAAGGATGAATAGAACCATCCCATTCTCCATGTCATTGTTTGAATAAAACCAGAAAAAAGACTCCTAGAAAAATGTGCAGCTGGCTAAGTTGCCTAGGATTTGTGCAATTGGAGGAATTTCCTGATAATTTATTAAAAATTTCTTTTAGTTAATAAATAAATTAGGCAGCAAATTCCATGGAAATCGGGTAGTTGATATTGAAATAAGAAATTTAAAAGTCTATCTTAAATCTTCAGTTTTTGATTACTTTGTCTTGGACTGATTCTGTAGGAGAGGGACAATGAAAATTGTCATTCTGGTTATTTTTTGGGAAGAAACTGTTGTTAAGTCTATGAAATGCTTTGTACCAGAAATTGATTTAGGCTCAAAGAAATCAAATTATAACATTTGTACAATGTAGATAAAATTCAATGTTGGCCTTTCAAATGAGGACTTGTGTACATTTGTTTAGGAGGGTGAACAATTGAAGTTTTGTAACTTTTAAAATTAATATGAACTTAACTTTTGCTACTGTTCAAATTGATTTAAGAAGTTTTCTGACATAACCATAAACGAGAATAAAGTTTTGTCAACCATATTTAGCTATCAACACACAATATTTCCATATGCCTCGTCTGTCTTAGCCTGTTTAATGCTACTGTAACAAAATGCCCAGAGTAGAAGTTTATTTGGCTGTTAGTTCTGAGAGTTGTGAGTCATATCTAGAAAAGGTTTCATGCTGCATCGTAACATGGTAGAAAAGCAGAGGTGCAGGTAGAGACAGATCAGGCTGGGCAGCCTCACTTTGTATAACTCTATAGTTCTGAGAGAGGAAGAATGCCCTTCCTCTAAATGACCTAATCACTGCTTTAACATCTGACCTCCCAGCACTGCCACAATCAAATTTCAAAGTGAGTTTTGGAGGGGAGAAACCATATTCAAATGATCAAATAGTCCAGGATGGTTTTTGGGGTTTCAAAATAAAAGTCAATAGGCAGTTCAATCTGTGTTATCCCAGGAGTCTTTTCATTTTTGTTTTCCTTTGTTTGCCTTCAAGAACTTACCTTTGCAAGTCTCATTGTAGGAATTTTTGTATGCTACTGGAGCCACTGCCCTAGAGAGTCTGAAATGCTCAGGAGCTTGTACTTAGCCCTTCTTCTCCACTGCCTGAGCACTTGATGTGACTATCAGTGCAGGAACCTCACAGCCAGCTCTGTGGCAGTTTATATACGTGGGCCTCCTGAGACAAGGCAGAATGAGACTTTCTGCAGCCGTTCTTTTGCTTGGCCTCTTACTCTTCCCTGTCACCCCCTCCTTTATGGGTCTCATCTAAGCACATTCCTAGACACATGGCTAGCTTGTAAATCTTCATCTTGTCTGCTTCTGGAGAACCTATTGTTCTTCACATGTTGTGAGAAAGCTGTGTGAATTAAATGAGACAAATGCTCACGAAGCACTTATTACAGTGCTTGGTCATAATCAAAAGTACTCAAAAATCAACATGGTTTTCACTTTAGTGTTTTGAATTCTGGTAGAGTGGTGTCCAGACTTGGAGCATTGTTTCGGTTGTATATGATGAAGAAATATTTGAATGAAATTGAAAGAATGTGGGAAAGTACATTATCATATACCTGTGGTCTAACTACTCTGGGAATCTATGCAAATGCAAGCAAAGCAAGAGCAAAGGTAACTAACTGTACAATGTTTGCTAGGGAGATAGTACAAATTAACTTTTTTCTAGTTTTGTAAGCCCATTTTGCTAAGAATTTAAAATTTTAGATGCCTGGTCATTTCCAATGACTACTTATTTTTAAAGAAATTAGGTCTATAAAATGAAAGAATAACTTTATAATCCAAGCATGCCAATAGGAGTGGGGCTGAGAGAGAAATCATAGTGGTTTGAAGGCCCTCCATCTAACCAGGTGGTGGTAGTCTGGTTTACCACCTGTGGTAGAATACTAGGAGAAAGGAAATTTAATGTTCAAAAGTATGGTGAATATTTAAATTAAAAAAATATTACAGTAAAAGACGTTGCTATTTTTTAAAATTCTTTTTTATTTATTTTTTATTTTAAAGGAGATAAAACAGAATAAATCCGATCAAAATGAACCAGTGTAAGAGATACAAGACTTCAAAATATCATGAAATTAATAATAGTTACCATAATGCCTTTTGATGTCTTCAAATAGCTGCAGATAACTTCGGATATAGTAAAAATCAAACAGAACAGAATAGAATAGAAACAATAAAAACAAAACAATGAATGCAGTAAAGGATTTCAAAACAAGCCAATAAGTAAATCCAAAATTGCTACCATAATATATCTTGCTATCTTTGAAAAAGCTGCTCCTGCCATCAGATTTAACAATCAACCAAACAACAACAAAAAAAAAGAGAATAAAACCCAACCCAACCCAACAAAACAATGGAATCAATATAGGATCTCAAAACAAGACCATTAGGGAATCAACAATGGCTATAACCCTCAGAAGGAGTTCCCCCCTAGATGCCACACTGCATATTGCTATCCTCTGACTTATGATCAAACCACTGGCCCTAGACTTGCAATGTTAGTGAAACACCAAAGCACCACAGGCATCCACTTGAATTTCACCTCCATAGCTATCATCACAGCCTGTGTTTTTTTGGATAAGCTAGTCACTTACGGGAGGGTGCAGTGATGGCAGGATTGGTACTTCTTGTATTGCCAGCCTGTGTGCTGGAAGGGGCTGGAGTCTGGCTTTTCCCAGTCTGGCGGCAGCCCACGCATGGTGCTGGTTCCCAAACTGGGCTTGTTGCTATTAATCCCCTAAAACTTCCCTTTGCTTTGAACACATTTATCCCATCATCCATGCCACTTTCTGAAACAGTTCTGGAAGTCTTCTTTTGTGAGTGTCTCTACTAGGTGTGATCAAAACTGTAACTGCGGCTGCTGATTCTATCTAATAGGAAGCCAGGCTTGTAAAAATATTATGATGTGTCCTCATCCACTTTACTAATTGGATCTTATACTGTGTGACTTCTGGCTCTTTTCTAAAGTCAAAATAACCATAAAAGGTAAATGTATTGATTTGATTCAGGGCATTGAGGCAGTCACAACAGTGCAACTAAAGATAGTAGGGGGTTACTTTTTCTTTAGATTTCACATGTGAAATAGTAGCAGAAGGCAATTTGCAGTGTACGTGCATAAGCTTACTAGGGAATTTTTCCCCGCTGAGCTTCAAGGTATAACTGACAAAAATTGTGCATACTTACAATGTACAAGGTGAATGTTTTATTTATTTATTTTTTTGTACCAGGGATCAAACACATGACCTTGTGCTGCCAGGCAAGTGCTTACACTGCTGGGCTAAATCCCTGGCCCAGGATGGATGTTTTGTTATCTGTATGCATTGAAATGATCAACTGAGCTAAGGAATTGTTTAAAGGAAGACTGAGAATCTTAGTATTCAAGGGGCTCTTGAGAAGACATATAGGCCTTTTGCCTTTCATGCAGGTCAGATGACATGAAAAACCTGGAAAGTTCCAAACACAACTTTGACATCCAGAAAGCCTCTTTAGGCCTCTCAAATGATAGGAAGCTGAACCTCCCTTCACTTACTGGGCTGTCAGAGCCTTTCAGATTTTGATGACTCCTCAATCACATTGTCTTAGTGCAGGGATTAGGGGTTAGATTTTCCTCATTGAGTCCAGTGTCCCCACACATGTCAATCACCTCAGGAGGCTTTGATTAAGTATAGCTAACATAGCGTCTGGAATCCGGTTTCAGTTCTGACCCCAGGGGATGTACAAGGAAGTGCACTGTAGTGCCAGGGAATAGGAATTGATGAGTGGGTCTACTACCAGCAGGGTAGGAGTATAAAATGTGGAAGGTGCAGTCTGTGGCACAGGATGGGTCACAGGAAGTAAGGATGAGGTGTGCATATGAATATCATAACACAGATTTCCTTGCCAAGTTAGAGTCAGAAAAGCAAATAGCACAATAAAATTTATTATGCAACATCACTTATAATATAAAACTATGAACATAAAACAAAACTGTATGACAGAATGCTCTCCTGGTTAAAGGCATACATTGAACATGCTGCAGGAGTGGATACTGTGGGAGAAGTAGTAACAAAGGGCCCTCACTGACCGAGGAGGACAATGTGGTAAGCGTTGAAGAACATGGCTTCTCTGGTTTGAATGTGTCCACTAACATTTCATGTTTTAGAAACTGAATCTCTAAATTCTTATGGTATTTGAAGTAGAGTCTTTTAAAGGTAATTAGAAATAAATAAGGTCAGGTAGGGCCCTTATTATGGGACTGGGAGTTTTGTAAGACTCAAAGAGACCTGAGCTGATGTCTGTCTCACTATGTGATGTGCTTTGTCCACAGATGCCAGCACCAGGCACTTAGGATCCCTGGGCTCCAGTGCCAGGAGTTAAATAAAATACATTCTCTGTATACATTGCCCATTCTGTGGTGTCCAGTTATAGCAACAAAAACAAACCAAGGCAGTGGCTGACTAGAACTTTCATGTCCAACCTTCAAGAAGTACAAGAAAAAAATGATTGAGAGAAATAAAAAAGGAAGAGCTCCAAGTGAATCAGAGGCTCAGGCAAGCTTGGCCTGTGATGGTCCAACCTTATGCAGCAGAGACAATGGAGGCACAGTGGAAGGAAGTTTCTCTCAGTGTTACCTTCCCACCCTCTTGCCACCAGTCTTTCCCTTCAGTGCTACCTCCTTTTAAAGGTCCCACAGTTCTTAGTTTCTGATTCTTTAATCACCTGTATGAAGCACTAAGTAACAAGCCTGGCACTTGACTGAAGAAACGAGTAGTAAAAGACCACATAATCTTCTTCTGTAACATGTGTGGTTGTCTTCTCTTGGATTTCTTGCCTTGGTTTTGAACATAATAAGTACACAGCTTTACCATTTCTGTTTACAGGGTACTTAATATGGTCAAAATATTGTGTCACATGCTTTACCTAACTTATCTTCAGTCTGCACTGGAAAATCAGTGAAACCTGTTCCCATTTTCTAGAAGACTCAAGCATAGTGAGGCTGTGTATCATTCCACATGCCAGTTAAATACAACATTCCACGAGTGTATCACTCCAATTGGGACTGCCATGAATCATTAAGGTACATATCAAAAGAGAATAAAAGATATAAAATACATTGATAGAAAGGGCTAACCTAACTTCAGTGTCCAAGCAGAAAGAAATGAATCAAGTTCTTTCTTCAGTAATGTCTCATTGTATCTAACCATTGTTTTCTTTGGGATTGCAAAATATTCAGACACAAAATGCTTAACAAATATGCCTTCCTGAGTGTCACATTTAGGTAGCTTTCATTTCATCTCCAAGCTATGGAAATCCATGTCACTAAGATATTCTGTTTTATGGAAACAGTGAGCGACTGGAATGAGTTTGTGGCAGTCACATCATGTTTGCTACTGTTGTTTATAGCATGTTCATGGCTATGGATGTGCAGTGGCACGATTTATTGGTTTTTATCCCCACATTATCTCTTTATAAATTATTTCTATATATTTTAGACTATAGTCTACAAATATCTAACTGATGAGCATCTGTACATTTACCCAGAAAAAGACCACGCATCTTAATGGCTTAAGCAAAATTATTCGGTTTAGAGGCACTACCAGTGCACGGTGGGTTTCTCAGGTGCAGGCAAACAAAAAAGCACTGCTGCTCTACAAGTACAGCATCTGCAGGTCGGCTGTGTTGCCACGCAGCTGCCTTTGGTTCTAAGTCTATGCCTCTCTTGTTGTACACACTACCTACATTTTAGTTAGAAATTCAAGACACCAAAGTCTTCATTGGAAAACAAAACAAGTCACAAGATATGCAGCAATCCCATATATTAGCTCTTTGGAAGAAAGTACGCTGTGGTCTGGAGCACTTAATTCAGCTTCCATGGCTTTAGCCAAGGGCTTTTCTCTTTGTATCTCTTTTTAATGTTAATTTTTGTTTGCTTGATTTTTGCTTTGTGAAGCTGCTTCTTAATTACTTGCATTTACACACTCAGGCACACAAAACACAAACCCACACATGCTCCCCGGTTAACTTTTATCTTTACAACTTTTATGCAGTAGCCACATTGTTTTAGAAAAAAAGAAATTGCTGTTTACCCACTGGCATCCAGTTAGGACACACACACACACACACACACACACACACACACAGACACACACACAGACACACACACCTCCAGAAATACCCAAGAAAATATTGAATTTTGACAATTTTGGAGGTGATATGCCTTATAACAGAAGCAAGTGTGAAAAAAAATCTCAGAAACATTGAACTTTCACATGCGAGTATTGTATAATGAAAATATTTTAGTTCCCTCTAGACCAGTTGAATATGTGGTTCCCAAGTGCCTTTACAAGGATGTTGAAACTTATGATGATTTTACAGCCCCTTGAGAGAAATGTAGACCACTACTTTTTTTCCCCCTTTGGTACTGGGGATCATAGACCATTACTTTCTGTAGGTAAGACTCCAGTGCGTAACTATGTAAAAGATGTCCAGATTGAGACCACCTTTTAAAAGGTTTGAGAATGTGAAAATCTGTCACTTTTCCACAGTTACTTTCTGTAGTGGTCAGTTCCTTACAATGGAGTTATAGAGAACATGCTGCTCAGAAAAGTCCTCTCTGGATAAACATTACAGCCTCTATAAGCTGCTCCCCAAATCTTTTTTAGCTCTGCTTCTAAAGGAAATGCTTTTTCCTGAGTCTCCCAACAGATATCTTTCACTTAATTGCTAATGGAATTGCCCAAATGGAAATTACACTCATTCCACCAGTACAGAGATGGCCACTCCCCACCCCAAGGCAGGACCATGTCTAGTAATATGACTTTTATCAAGAGCAAAGAATCAGACACTTCATTTACATCATGGTATTGGGATCTGTGCCAAAGATACTAAAAACAATGATGCCAATCATTCAGACTGCTTTGTTACTGAAGCACACACATCTCAGTGACCCAGATCCTTTACAGTGTTGATTGTTTTTAAAAGTTGCTAAATTACATACATGGCATGATGGTAATTCTTAAAACAAAAACTGGAGGCATTTTATAGCTAAACAGTTTTATTGGCTTTTTGTGAAATAAAAAACATGAAACAAACCACCATGGTAAAAGGCCATAATCAGCATCAACCAAATGAACCAGCCACTTGGTCACAGTAGCTGATAACATTATTGGATATTATTGCTTGTACCCCATGTTCATTTATATGTCCATTACATTTTGGCAAGATTACAATCAAATGGGAGCTTTGGTTGTATAAATTCAACTATCACTACTCACTGAAAACTCAACCTCTATTATCTTATGATGGGATACATGTCAATTCTCCCAGAGCCTTGACATTTATCCTTTCATTTGGACTCATGTCTCCTTTCTTTAATAATTTACAACCTTACTTTAAAAAATAAGGTGGATGTACTTGTCATCATCCTCACTCCACTGTCCCCTCTTTTGTCACAAGAGGTGATGTGTTTTCTGGGCCTCTCTAAGCTCTTGTGTGTTTCCTTTGCTGGCAATCACTATGCCCATCTGTAACCCAGAGATTTTAAATGCATATGAGTGTAGCACTGGGATTTGGAGTCAACTGTCTCTTTTCCATCTTTGGAAAAGCTAGAAGAAGATTAAAAGAAAACCAGCAGCCCTTAGCATCGGAAAGTTGACTCTGCAGCAGAGCCCGTCCCTGCCACACAGCATCCCACAGCAGGTGTGCAGCTGCGGCCTTCCGATGCTCTGTGAGCACTGCAGTATTTTAATTTATAGAGAAGCAGTGACTGTCTCTCGAAAGCTTCTGGCTCAACATTTTATATTTTAACACTGAGAACTCAGAAGGACCAAGGGTCAAAACAAACTCACAATAGCACCATTTCCTAGACTCCTGGGATTAGATTCCTTTCTGTGTTGGAGAAGGCAGGGATCCCGCCTCCAGCCCTGTGCTCTCAAAGGCCCCGCTAATTTTCAGCAGGAGTGGTGTTCTGCCTTACCCTAGTACTGCAGCAACATGAATTTTCCCTGGGAGGAGTTAAAAACAATGTTGTACAAAATGAAACTGGCCACAGGTGGGAGACCTGAGGAAGCTTGTTTTGGTAGTAAGATGTGACAAACCTGTAGATGGTTGGATAAGTCTAGGGACCTTTTCCCCTGCCCATCTCAGTTCAAGTCAGTGGAGAGTCTGCATGCAGACGCATGGCAAGGCCAAAGAATACGGGGAGACATGAACCCTAATTCAGCAATCCAAACACCAGTGCTCTAATGGTATTGAATGTATTCAGGTCCACGAGGAGGTCTGCCCTGGATAATGGTGTGATTTAATAAGCCCTTCTAATGATTATAAAGATTATCCTCTTGAATCTAAGACATTTTAAACAAGGAATATTTGCTATCACTATATTTTACATGGCACATATAACCATATAATTACTAGCACTTACTCAGCAAATATTGTAAATACACATTCTTGGAGTTGAGTTGGTAATTATACCGATGTTATTCAGCAGAACAAAGATTAAGCACTTTCAGCTTGCACGCTGGGGGATTTCAGCCCAACCCTTTACTTCACAACAAAAAGATAACCCTCTAATTACATAATGCTCAGTGGTCATGTGGGCCCAGAGACTCACAAGGCAATGTCATGGTCAATTTGTGGCCTGTAAAATAAGGTAATACATAGTATTTTTATTTCAACAAGATACAAGAGACCATATAAAAATATTTTCCAATTTGGAATCTGAAACATGAAAGCTGGATATTTTCTTTGTATAAAAAGAAACAAAGTAACGGACTAAAGTTTATTAAGCCATCTAACAAAAAATATAAGTATTAGTTTAAGGAATGCAGTGAGAGTCAGCTTCCCTTTTTGCCCAGGCTCATGGATGGTGAGCTTGTGCTTTGATCCTAACAAAGATAAATGCACAGAAGTGGAAAAAGGTCAGTGCCTGAAACTTGAACTCTATCGCATCTCTAAGAAGACAGCTAATTTTACAGTAGTGCTTTGAAAAGCGGTGTGTCAGATTACTGGGTGTTTTTTGCTTCCTCTTCAGGCCACTGCTGGAGATGAATTCCAGAAGCACCACTTGCGTCTTGAGTGATGTTTATTTAGTGCAATATCTTCCTTTTCTCGCTCCCTTTTCACACGCTGGTAGTGGTCTTCCTCCTTCAGGTACCACACCGGGGGCCAGCGGTGCCGCTCAAAGTATTCCTGGTTGTCTGGTGAGAAAAGAGACTGGTGATAGCCCTGCTGCAGTACACAAATTGTTCTATGTGCTGGGCCTTGTGACTCCTGCTTTGCATACCTTCTCTCACCACCCCAGTGTGGCAGGGACTATGATCAGGCCCACTTGCAGAGAGTGACAGTAAGCTTCTAGAAGACAGACTCCTGTCTTCAGCCTTGCATCTGGGTACAGAGAACCTGAACCCTTTGCTGCAGAGTCTGAGCTTCTCTGGACGCACGCCTCCCAGGACATGGGGGTGCCACCAACTATTGGCTGTGCCCAGGGAACCCTGAAGTCTGGCCCACACTAATCCTTCAAGCAAGTCATTCTGCAAAGAGAATCCCCATCCTCCAATTCTTTGGGTCATGTCACATGCAAGGAATTCTCCCAAGCCATCTTCTGAGCCTGCTCCCTCCCCTAGGCATGGAAGGGAGTTGCTCCACTCACAACCAAGAAGAACTGCACAGGTGGGTACCTGGCACAGTCTTACCTGCAGATTTTGATTTGATTTCCTTGCGGAACTTGGAACAAACACTGTTGTAGTTGGTGCAGATGTGGTGCAAACACCAGGCAGCCAGCTGGTTGGCATTGTGAAACTGCAGAAAAGAGACCAAAAGCGAGTCAGGTTCTAGTTTCTAAAGTCAGGCTACAAAGAAACAGGAAGCCATTGTAGGGGTGATAAGAAGTAAAGGGTCAATAGAATTGATTCAAGAATGCTCTTGTTTTGACCTCAATGTTTTAACTTTGGCCATGGATCTGATGCCAGGCAAGTGTAGTGTTTGATATGCCCTTCCTTACCCCCTACACTATGATAGACGTGCCCAAAATAATCACCATATTGCATGAACAATTTCAAGCATGCTTTGCCCTCCCACTCTTCTGTGCCACCTGGCCCTCAAGTGAAAAGCGACTGTGCCCTCTGGAAGCACCAGGAAAGAGTAGAGAGCAGCAAAGTCATCTCCGTTTAAGGAAGCCTCTGCAATGGAACACTCTGTGTCACATGTCAGAGCTCAGCTTACTGAGGCCGAAGATCCGAAAGAGGAGACTGTGAAATGCATGACTGTCCTATACCTGTCCTTTGGTTACATAAAAAGAGCAGGCAGTATAGGTGGGAGGGATCCCAATACTCTGTTGAGCAGAGGCAACTGAGGCAGCTATGACTGAAAAAGACTGGATGCTCAAAAATTGATAGCCAATCAACTCTCCTTTACCTTGTGAGATCCGGCAGGATACCCTGACCCCTGCCCTGCTGAGACTGGCATTTCTTCAGCCAGGTGTGGCTCCCCCGTGGTGTACATCTCCACTATGAAGACCAGTGGAACAGTCCAGGGCTTCAGAAAACCACTCATGAGACTCTGAAAATCATAGCCCCAAACATCTTGAGAGTGTGAGGCTGGTCCTCCAGCTTCTCCTGGCTTTTGATTTATTTTAGAAAATAAGGCTGGGCCTGTGGTGTGCCGAGCTGGCTTTTAACAGCTTGAAAGAGGTAACTGTGTACATTTCTTTCCTGTTCTGAGTTCAGTAACTTCATGTTATAAAACTGGCCACAGTGGGACTGCTTAAAGCACAGAAACTGAAAATGCAACAGATTAGGGTCCCATGTGCCCCCAGGCAATGTTAGATACTGTCCAGCACATGCTTGGGTTAAGGTCTAACCAGTGAGTTAGACCTGGGACTGCATCTAACCTGTTTCTGCCAAGGTTTTTCAAGGCTTAGCAGAAATATTTCCTTGCAGGGTATGCACATGGGCGGGGTGTAGGGACAGGACAGGGTGGGAATCCAGAGGAAACAGACAAGCACAATTGCAAACCTTAGCTCAAGTGAATTGGTCCTATATGAAATTCTGAGTAATTTCATTTTTACTTTGGGAGAGATACTTACTGGACAGAGCCAAAGTCATATGAATAGTTACTTTGAAGAAAAGACAATACGGCAGCCATTGTTGATTTGATACCATCTTGCTCTGAAGTCCTACCATGCTCTTGTTTTTCTATTACCATTAGTTCTATCATGTTGCGTCTTATTGGATTTTAATAGGTATGATAATATAAACAAAATTTTTATGAAAAATGAGATAATATAGTAGCCATTGTCCATCTTCGGTTATTTGGTTCAGAATGCCTTGTAATACTTTCATTCTCTTGAGTGGTTTTATTCTATTTTGTTATGTTTGACATTATTGTGTGTAAAGCTAAGCTCAACTATTTCAAAGAAAGATTCATTATGATAGCTACTGTTAATATCCAACTGTCTTGTTGTGAAGTGCTGTGTTGCTTACAATGTTCTGTTCTGATCTGCTTGGATCTGTCCTCTTTTGTTTTATTGTCTTTAAAATAAAAAAAATTTAAAAAAAATTATCCCCCAAACTAGGGGTGTTTCAGAAGATCTCAAATTTCAAACTGTGGGCAACTAATTTTCATGGGGCCTTGCTGATTCTACCACAATGGATGTCTGTCCTCAGTTTGTGTTGCAATCACTCAGTTGTGTGTTTTTCACACTGAATTTTAATAATCTGTGATGGTGTTTGTTTCTTTTACCAGCCTACAATTGCTCAAAGGACTTATTTCTATGTACATGCCCTTGGCCTAGAGTGGTGCCTGGTATGTGGGGAGAAAGTGACAAACATTTGTTGTATGCTAAGTCCCAGTGAATAGGCTGCCGTAAATCTTCCTCTGCCTTCTTCCCCTTGAACCCAGGCCATCTCTTCTGGCTTCTGCTGGATGGCCTAACATCTGCTCCACGGTCACCTTCTTCTTCCTGAAAACACCTCCTTTCCTTTGGCTGAGTAATATCAATTTAAACTACCTGACCTAAGATGCAATAAGCCACCATTCTGACAGAGAAAAGCAAACTTAACGGGCAGAGAGAGTGCACAATTAATTGTTCATTCCTTCAGACCATAAACCCGCTGTTCATCAGTCTGTGCCAGGGACTAGCTCATTTTGCCAGTGTGCCTTGTATTACAAGACATCTTCCATTCCTTGAACTGTTTCTTGAACTTTCCTCCTAGTTGACTTTCATAATAATCTGTAAGGTTGGGAGGGTGTGAGTTACCATCTGATGGATGAAGAAACTGGGGCAGAGGTTAGCTTTGTGCCCCAAGGATGTTATGTTGTGATAAAGCTGAAGCCGAACCTTTGGCCTTCTCTAGAAGAAGAGTGTAAATGTGTATTGAGATTATGGATATTGATATTAACAAGTAACTAATTTTAGAAAACTCCAGGAGAGCTCAGTGAGCACTGGGCTATTATAGGGTTACAAGTAATTCTAGAAACTAATCTTGGCTAGCACATGCCAAGGATTCCAAGAAGGAAAACACACACGATCTCTCTCTATCTTGCTTCAGTGGTTCTCTCACATGTGAAGCCAGTGCCTTAGGGGACAAGGGACTGGTGTGGGGGTAGGGTCTTTCTTTTTTCAGATGAAGCCCAGCAGGCTGAATGGTGCCTGAAATTTTAAACTCTCAGATCTTCTTAGTGTACATGTTGTGACCCAGTGGTGACACCTTTATTTACACAGATGCAACAGTAGAATGCTTTATCAGGATTAAATGAACTGAATACACCAAAGAGGTGAAAATCAAACTGCTACAAACCTGGGCCAGTTCCAGATAGGAAAGCACTTCCCCGTCAATGCCCACGCCGTTCATGGCAGCCTTGGTCAGTTCCTGAACCGCATGCTGCTCTGTGGAAGAGAGAGGGCAGGAGAACATTACACTGAACTCAGTGGGCCAAACATGGCTCTGCAGGGGCTGGTCTGGGACTTTTATGAGAGAGGAAATATGGGACGTAGCTCTGGGAAGCCCTCTGAACTGAATCCTGGATCCATTTTAATGTGTGGCCTTTCTGGAAGCAGAGTTCCGGTTTTCAGTCATTACAGCATCATCTTTGGGGGCTCTTATCTGCACTTCTGAAATAGCCAGGATCCTCCAGACCTGTACTTCCCTGTCCAGGACAGTAACTGTGAGCCATATGAGACTATAGAAACTTAAATGAATTCAAATTAAATGCAATGAAAAGTTCAGTTCCTCAATCACACTAACCACTTCAAATGTTCCATAACCACATCTGCCCACTGCATTGAACAACAGGGACACAGAACATTTTCATCACTGCAGGACAGTTCTACGGGACAGTGTATTTTTCCACAGTACTGCTTCCCTACACTCCTCTGGACACGTTTCTGTTAGCTTTCTCACGCACATCACTCTGATCCTCACAGTGAAGAGCTTGAGTGACAGAGGAAAAAGACTATTTGGAGAATTAAAAGTGTGAATGCATACATCTGTCTCAGCAGCTACAGATGTATGATGGATTGATTGTTTGATCTCTTGGATTATAAAGATGGGTTGAACTTCAGTAAGAAGTTCAACAAAAGTCTGTGTTGAGAGAGCTATTTCTACCTGTGAGCTTGTGTATGCTTGCATTCATATGCTGAATTTAAATCATGGTTTTCAGGCTTAGCTAACCACTTTTTGCCTCGCATCTTTAGGGTTGACATGAGAGTAATGGCCTAGGATTTCCACCTCTGCCATGTGTCACCACTAGCACTGTGCTTATTCTATTGATCCAGCAGTAAGTATACTTTATTTTATTGTGCTTCATTTTTTTACATTTTGCAGATATTGTGTGTGTGTGTGTGTTTAACACACTGAAGGTCCAGGCACTCCTGTGTTGAGCAAGTCTTTTGGTACCATTTTCCCAACAGCATGTGTTCACTTAGTATTGTTGGTCACATTTTGGTACTCCTCTCAACACTTCTGACTTTGTCATCATTAATGTATATTTGTGATGGGTGACTTTTGGTGTTACTGCTATAATTGCTTTTGGGTATCAGGAACTGTGTCCGTGTAAGATGGTAACTATTGTGTGTGATCTGACTGCTCCACTGACTAGCCGTTCCTCAGTTTCTCTCCTCCTCCTTGGGCCTTTTCATTCCTTAGGACATTATAATATTGAAATTAGGTCAATTAATAAGCCTACAATGGCTTTTTAGCATTCAAGTGAAAGGAGGAATTGCCTCTCTCACTTTAAATACAAAAGCTAGAAATGATTCTGCTTAGTGAGCAAGGCATGTCAAAACTCAGGGTAGGCCAAAGCTAGGCTTCTTACACAAAACAGTCAAGCTGTTAATGCAAATGGAAAGTTCTTGACAGGAATTAAAAAGTGCTACTCCAGTGACAACATGAAGGATGAAAATGAAAAACTGTCTTATTGCTGATCTGGAGTTTTAGTGGCCTGCACAGAAGCTCAAACCAGCCACAGCATTCTCTTAAGCCAAAGCCTAATCCAGAGGAAGACTAACACTCTTTAGTTCTGTGCAGGCTGAGGGAGATGAGGACACTGCAGAAGAACAATCTGCAGCTAGTAGAGGATGGATTATGAGGCTTAAGGAGGAAAGCTGGCTCCATGACCTAAAGTGCAAGAGGAAGAGGCAGTGCCGATCGGGAAGCTGCAGCAAGTTCCCCAGACTCGGCTAAAACTGCTGACAGAGGGACAGCACTCAAAAACAGCTCTCAGTGTGGACAGAACTGCCTTAGGAGCAGGCCACCAGCAAGCACTTCCACAGCTAGAAAGGAGGAGCCACTGCTTGGTTCCAAAGTTCTAAGGCAGCGTGGCCCTGTCATTAGAGGCTAAGCCAGCTGGTGACCTTAAGTTGAATCCAGTCTTTATATAATTACCGTTCTAAAAATCCCAGGGCCCTGAGAAACTATTCTAAATCTGCTCTGCCTGTCCTCTACAAATGGAACAACAAAGGCTGGAAGGTGGCACATCTGTTCACAAGACAGTGTACTGAGTATTTTGAGATGTATGTTCAGAAGGAAAAGAAGAAGATTCCTTTGAAAATATTACTGCTCAATGGAAATGCACCTGGCCACCCACGAGCTCTAATGAGGATGTAAAACAGCCATGGATTAAGTAATAATTTCAACTTTCAAGTCTTATTATTTAAGAAGTGTATTTTTGTTGGGGATTTAGCTCAGTGACACAAGCACCTGCCTGGCAAGCACAAGGTCATGAGTTTAATCCCTGGTTAAAAAAAAAATGTATATATATATACATTTTTTTTTTTTAAGGCTGGAGCTGCCACAGGTAGTTATCCTCTTATGGAGCTGGGAAAAATAAATTGAAAACCTTCTTGAAAGGATTTACCATTCTAGATGGCATTAAGGACATTTGTGTCTGGGTATAGTGGCACATACCTATAATCACAGCTACTAAGGAGGCTGAGGCAGGAGGACTGCCAAGTTCAAACTAGCCTGAGAAATTTAGCAAAAAATCCTTTCTTGAAAAATAAAGAAAGTTGGGAATGTAGTGCAGTGATAGAGCTCCCCAGGTTTGCAAAAACAATGAAACATTTGTGATCCATGTGAGTAGGCCATAATATCTAATAGGATTTCAGAAAGCTGGGAGGAAGGTACATGCCTGTAATCTCACCACTCAGGAGGCTGAGACAGGAGGATCACCATGAGTTCAAGGCCAACCTGAGCTACGTAGTATATTTAAGCACAACCTAAACTACAGATCAAGACTGTCTCAAAAAACAAAACAAAACAAAAACTACATATATACGAAGTTGATTCCAACCATTCCATGAGAAGAAAGATCACTTCCATGTTATTCATTGCTGGACTTAATATTTAAGTAAAGATGATACCTGTTCCAAGACTGATCATAAACCTTGTTCCACAGATTTGGCTCCAAATTACTTTTCACCATTTCAAAAAAAATCAAATTTATTATTATTATTATTTGTTTGGTACTGGGGATTGAACTCGCAACCTCACGCTTGCCAGGCAGGTGCTTATGCCACTAAGCTAAATCCCCAGTCCCCCAAATTTATTTTCAAAGGACAAATTCTTGTAAAACCTGTGGAGAGTTGTATTTGAGCTCATATTGGAGAAAAATTAAATTTTCCACCACAGCCTCATAGAGTATTAAAAAAGTAGTATACTCATTGCAATGTGCGACTTCAGATATGTTGGCTAAAAAAAAAAAAAGAAAAAAAAAATATATATAAATCTAATAGTGATGCTTCTACTCTCTTTTCACTTGGGGGAGAAGTAAGGTAAAGAAAGGACTTTGATTTCTAGTTATTTTGTTTCAAATAGAAGAAATCTGAGGTTGAACTGTGCGTTATGGCGCAGGCCTGTAGCCCCAAAAAACTCTGGGAGGCTGAGGTAGGAGGATAGTAAGTTTGGGCCCAACCTGGAGAAGTTACTGTGATCCTGTCTCAGAATTAAAAAATAAAAAGGATTGGGAATGTAACTCAGTGTAAAGTCCCTGAGTTCAATTGTAAGTACTGTAAAACAAAACCAAAGACTGGGAGGATGGAAAAAATTAATCTTTCATGTAAAGCCATTGCTAGAAAATGAAGTGCGTTTAGGATTGGTTGGTTTTGTTCACATGCTCACTTTTATTCAATTATTATTATTTTGAGTCAGGGTCTCACTGTGTAGCTCAGGCTGGCCTTGAGCTCATGGCAATCCTCCTTCCTTAGCCTTCCTAGTGCTAGAATTATAGGAGTGCACCACCATGCCTGGATAATTATTTAATAAATATTTATGGAGAACCTAATATGCTCATAAACTTTTCCACGTGCAGGGGAAAGACCCATGACCAAGACAGTCACTGCTTTCCTGGTTACTAGGAGTCAATGAAACACAGTGGTAAACACCCAAATTGCTAACTGACACCTCTGATGAATGATGCAGAAGGTTTAAATGTTTAAAAATGGATATTTAAATGCATATATCTTACATATAGGCTTGCTTTAGTTTACCAATTGAACTAATCTAGAAATTACAGATAAAGTTTCTGAAGTTAAGCCAAATCTTCCTTTTCCTCCTTTTTTTCTTCCCAAAATGGACTTGACAATGTCAGAACATTTTCTAAAATAGCTTTAAGAAAACCACTTACATAACGCTTACTATGTGCCAGACAGTGTTCTAGGGACTTTATATATTTTAACTCATTTAGTCTTCATAACACTCTGTGGTAGATAATATTATTGCCCTTTTAAGGAGTGAGATCGCTGTGATACAGAGCTCAGGTTATGTAAAGGAGAAAGTCATGCAGCCAGTAAGCTGCGGAGCCAGGATGGGAAGCCGGCTCTGCAGTTTATGTTCTTAACCACTGTGTCATTGTCTCTCCCTTAAACACTGTGTCTGTGCAGTCTGGGGATAACAGCTTTATTCCAAATTCTGTGGTCCACAAATGACTCAGCAAGCACAGAGTGTGTGCCTCATTTTTATATCTATGTCACCTAATAGGACCTGCCACAAAATAGGTGTGTAACACTTGCTGAATCGAATGGGATTGTCTAATACGTTTGCTCAGCTCCTATCACCCTAAATGAGATGGTTCTGTTTGGGCGGGGTATAGCAAAGTTTCACTCTGAGGAAATCGTATTTTTGTTTAAATGTGACTTTGATAAATATGGCAGGCACAGCACAGCTCCACGTCACCAGCCTTACCTGCAAGTGCAACCAAGTGTGGCAGGCAAAATCTGTTTGCCAAGGCGATTAATTCCAGTGGGTCCAGGTCCAAGTTAGGTGACAACTGCTTGGTATAGAGATAATCCAACACTGCTTGCATTGATATCTTGTTTATGTTTGGGAGATACACCTGAAATGTTATAGGAAAAGCTGAGTTCTGCTGGTAAAAGCAGGCAGCAGGCACATTTTCAGGCGAAGCTGTTTATAAGTATCCCAATGGTCTGACTTGATACTGGTGAGACACAGACACCTGCTTTGAGGCTGTACAGAGAAGTGGTTCAGTATTTATGGCTTTAAACATAACAGCATGATTTGTAGATGACAAAAGAGTGGAACTGCCTGACAAAGCCTGATTTGGAATTTTTAAATGGCTATTTGGACATATAAATCAGACAAATGGGCTGTAAATATATGATGACATTATGGGCCTTCCTTGCCAAGTACCTGATAATTTTCTATTGTGGAGAAAAAAAAATCTCCTAACAACATGACAGGTGTGCGTGTGGGGGCAGCTGTAACCATGCTGTTGCTGACACGGGTGTCACCCAGCTCCCTGGGATGTCAAAATAGAGAATGAGCAACCACCCAGATGCCACAGTAACTGGCATGATTTTGATGTTCAATTGGTACATGCTGGCACTACATATACACAGTATTATTTTTCCTACAACTACATGGATCCAGAACTACTGGAACATGATTATGTCTCAGAGAACCTAGCAGAATCCTTGCCTGGGAAAGCTGGGGGAGTGGCTGGTTTGGCATAGTAACCTGTCTCTGTATGATTCTCCCAGATCCCTCCTGGATACTTGGACTGTTTCTGATATAAATCCATGCTCGAATTTTCTAATGAGCCAGAGACTATCTGGGAGCATCACTGCTAGATGGGTAGTCATAGCTCAATGGGGACATACGTGCTTTAGCAGCCACTCTTTGTCTTTAACTTCATAAGACAGAGCCTGGAAGAATATAGAATGATATCACTTGTTTTCCCTACGGAAGCGCTGATGATTATAAAAATTAACCTAGCATCAGGCACTGTGCTAAGTTTTCCATATGCATGATCTAATTTGGTCATTAAATCTTCCCTGGGAGGAAGAGGCTGTTATTTTCCTATTTTACACTTAAGGAAATTGAGGTTTGGAGAGGTTAGGTCTTATCTCCAAGGTCACAGAGCTGGGAAGTAATGATGGGGATTTAAATCCAGGAAGTATAATTCCAAAATCCATGTTTTGAATTGTGGTTCAGTACTGGAAGCCCTTCATGGAAAAGAAAAAAAAACTTTGGCTTATAGAACAATAAAGCACTGTGTTTCACTAATAGCTTCTAAGAATTAGATTTGTAATTCAAAAAGATGAAAGTTATAAATGTCTTAGTTCTGGTACTTACTAAAGCTGTACATAACATATAAAGGTATAAATCTATATATTATGTACATTTACATCTGCCTATATGTATTTATATATTAAATGGTTATACATCTTTCCATGTGTATTCATACATATAAAACCATATCTCTTTGTATGTATATGCAACTGTATGTTCCTGTGTGAGTCCAAGAATGGAGGAGAGCCCCTTGCCCCCTTCTACAAGGACCTCACAGTTGTGGTTTCGCGATTTAGCGATAGTAACCTTTGCTACTCTCCAGTCACCGGTTACCTGAGATAGGCAATGCACTTTAAGATGGGCACAGCCACTCTTTAATGTATCACAGTGAAAGCCCAGACAAATTCTTAGAAATATTAAGAAATTTACTGCCCTCCCATTTTAGGCCTAGTCAGTGAAAATATGATCCCAGAAATAAGATGCAGGGGTTGTTACCATAGATGACATGTTAAGAATATAATTTCATGTTTTTTTTAGCATAACTTGTACAATAGAAAGAATTTGATAAGAAACTATTACTGATACCACTTTTTAAAAATAATGACATGCTGGATCATCTAAAATATACAGATATAGGAAGGTTATTCTCTTAACCAGCTGTATCTACATGTGAATAATTGATTGTTACACTGTGTGTATCCTTTCATACATGCACTACATGTTATATATATGCATGGATTCATTTTACATAGACAGTGAATTATAGGTGCACAAACTCATTTCTATGTGGATGAATACATAGCAAATGTCATTTCTCTAGAATGATGGATCAGTACAATTTCTTATAAAACTGAAGAAAAAATTGTGAAATTTTAAGATATGAACCATTTTGTAGTAAAAGTATCCACATTTTACAAAGCATACATGCTATATTACTCATTGTTAATGTCTAGTGGACTTTTTTTTTTTTGGTATCAGGGATCAAACTCAAGACCTAGCGCTTGCCAGACAGGTGCTCATGCCAGTGAGCTAAATCCCCGGCCCCTACTTATTGTTAATGTCATCGTCAGCACTTCTACTCATTCGGGGATGTGTACTACTTTCAGAAAACAATGACTCAGGAGCTCGGGTAAGAGTCCAGAATGGGCCCAGAGAGAGGCATGAAAATGCTATGTAACCTTTGATAAATCACTCGTCCTCTCCGACTTTTAATTTTCCCATCTATTACATGGGAGAAATTTGGAAGAGATGGTAAAATTTCTTCACTGAGACTCACGGTTTTGAAAATACACAGATTACCTTACCACTGTTTGATAAGAGTACATTCTAAATCATTTCTTAAAGGAAAAAAGAATCCTCTTTGAAATACAAATGTGAAAATGGACATCCTAAGTTAAAAAAGTTATTTCTGGCAGCAGGAGAGGAGAGAGTCCAGTGGGCGGCCATGCCCCAGTGCTCCCCGTGTTCCTGGTCTGTAATCACTTGTGGCCTGCTGTGTCCTTTGTGATGAATATGAATTAACATTTTTTTGAAGCAGTGATTCTCTCTGGCAAATAATGTTAGGGATGCTTAGAAGTAACCATCCACTGGGAATCAACTGCAAATCTTTTCATAACATGCTTCTCCTCCTCATGGATGACTTTTTAAAACAAAGTCTGATTCTGAGATTTCTACACTTATAACTCACTATATATTGACAGAGAAAGAGCATGAGAGACAGAGACAGACAGAGGCAGAAAGAGGCCTTTAACAGCACTTTAAAAATAATATACATAAAGGTACAGAAGACAGAATAAAAAAGTTTGCATTCCAACTGCTGAAGGTAGTTTAAAGAAAAGAGTAATGAAAGAAAATCTAATGCTACCCTAAACAAGGTCTCTACCAGTTTAACATTTTAACTGGGAAGATTATCTTGGACCATCAGGCTTATAATCAGAGATACTTTCATAGAGAATAAGGAAGTATTTGAACTCCTAAGCACCACTTCCTATAACCAAGCATGCATTTTTAATGAACCCCTTGCTGAGTACCTGTGGGGTGGGGACAGAATTATGCTTACTGCTACATAAATGTAACGGGAAAAAAATAAAAGTAAAGGCAGTGTCTTTGTGAATATTAAATGACAAACAATGTTAAAGTGATATCAGTGGGCATAATTTCTTCTTTCCTGGATACACATGTTTATATGTAACTATTAATATCCCCACCACACCAAAAAAGTAGGCTGACTTTCACGGGTGAAGCAGGTTTCCTCAAGACAAGAAAGAGTCCAGAAGATGTCTCAGCAAGGCCTTGGCCCAGGGCTGAACACAGAGCTAAGTCAAGCAGGGGGTTTTATTGAATGTTTGGCAGACTGCCTGCTCGCTACACCTGTAACTGCCACTACCTGACTTTCTTAGCTCAGAAAAGAGTTGGGGGCTTTTTAACTTAAAGCTTTTAGGGGTAAAACACTTTTAACCTTAATGGAAAGAACTGAACAAGGATATTCTTGGATAATGTCTCTGACATTTGTTAAGTATATGTGTGTTCTTGGTACCAAATGTCATCTGCTACACACACTCTTGTTTTGCCCTTTGAAGAAGATTCGCCTGCTATCCCCATTTCTCAGATGAGGAAACATATATACAGAGGATTGGTCACTTGCTCAAGGTCAAACTGAGACTGGAGTTCATAGCTGTGTATGACTGTTCATGCAGGAAATAAAGAGAAAGGAGAGGAAGTGGTGGATATGTCAATAGCTCAGGGGAGTCTCAGTAGAGCGGATAATGAATTTCAGCAGAGACTTTTGGTTACTGGTTCTTGAGCTGGTTTGAAATGGCCTCAGCTGCTGTTCTAAGAAGTGAGTGACCTAGTCCTTCCTGGAGAGTGTGCTAAACCTGTGGCCACCGCCCCAGCATGGCTGTTAAACAGCATACATGTGGACAGGGCCAGGGATACAGCTCAGTGGCATGGTGCCTGCCTGGCAAGCATGAGGTCCTGAGTTTGATTCCTGGTTTCAAACAAACAAAACATATGTGTGCATTCACAGTTACTGTCAAGATTTTTGTTTTGGTCACAGGCTACTGCAGATTTTAATCTGGAGAAGATTACAGTCCATTCTGTGAAGGGATAAAGAGGATTAGCGTTCATGAGGTCAGCACTGACAGTGTCCCTTTGTGACTGGGTTCCTGACCTTGATCAACTTTTCTAGCTCGGTTAACAGCAGGCTCTCTGCTGCACCATTAGCATGCATCTCAGTGAGCTGGAAAAATAAGGCAGCAAGCCTCTGAGCTCTTTATCTCTGGAGATTACTGAAGTCAGTAAATGACAACTGGATGGGGTTCCATTAATCAGTGCCTACCCTGATTTTTTCTTGGAAGTAACAGGGAAAAAAAATTTTCATCAGCACCATCATCAAAAGTTGACAATAGCAGTGGTAGCAGCAGTAGCCATCTGTCACTTAATCCTTATGAGGTACTTTGCAAGTATTGACTCTGTGCCTCAAAACCACACCGCAGGTTATTATTGTATCTTCTCGATGGAGCACAGAAAGGCTCAGTCACTTGTCCTAAGCCATGCAGCTTGTAAGTAAAAGAGTTGCGGTTTAAGCCTCACAGTCCCTTAACTATCGAGCTTGCACCGCACTGCAGAAATCTCAGTAATAGTCCCAAACGCTTCTGACCATGCAGGAAAGACTAACTAGTTACAAGTGAGAACCTCTTGATTTATAAAGGCTGTCAGACACTAGAGGAAGGCCCTGGGGTAATTCTAACGCTTTTCCCCAAACAGCAGCCGGGCCTTTGTGGAGTGGGGGTTGGAGCAGGTGGTTGGAGCAGCTGCAGGGTGAGCTGGACGCAGGAGTGACCTTCCCAGCCCCAGCCATCCTGGGCTTGTGATTCTAGGATTCTGTTTCTCTATTTGGAGATGCAAATGTGGGCTCCTGGGTCACAACTGAGAGTGCTCAGATTTCTCCTGTGAGCACCCCTTTTGAAGAGTTAGCCATTGTTTTCTGTATTTCTTTTGAAAGTCTGGAGAGATGCTGAGATAAGCTAAACAAGCTTCTTAGGACAATAAACTTGATGGGGTGTCCCCATGCTTTTTTCTTTTTAAAGATGTTAAAAAACAGTCACAAAACTCAACAAAAACACTTGCTCACTCCTAAAGTTAGAAGTGCTTGAACATATTTTTTTTTTCAACTGATTTGGAGCAAGATAAAGATCCCCAGCATGTCTGAGATCCTGCTTGCATGGTCTGAAGGAAACTTCTTTTGGCACCGTGTGACCCACACACTTTGGGAAGTGTGTTTGGGAGACCATTCTTCCCACGCTAAGGGCCCCCAGAACCCCTCCCTCCACAAGGGCAGAGAAGTTGGAGCAGAGCTTCTGAGCCCAGCGCCACAGCTCACAGTGGACACCATAGTCCGCTGCTCGTCTTGCAGATGAAGAATCTGAGGTTCAGGATGTGGTTTTCTAAGGCCCTCTGTCTGGCTAAAGAGGAAGCCGGACTCCGGACTTTAGGGTCTGAAGAATTATTCTCACTTTCCTGAACCTCTGGTAGAAAGGCTCTGTGCCTCTTGTACTTGATTTTTTTTTTTAATTTTTAAATTTTACACTACTAGAGATTGAGTCTGAGATAGAGTAGCAGAAATAAAAGAAAGGAGACAATGAAATTATAAGTGAAATTGTACTTTTAAGAAGACTGCAACTTTTGGGTTGCAGCATTTTCTTGGTTATGTTTATGATCCTTTCCTTTCAGATCCATTACACTCAAAATTCCTCAGGAACACTGGAAGTCAGTAAACTGGTTTACTTGAGAAAGTAAAGAGCAGCAACCTGATTCTAAGATAATGCAACAGGTTGAGAGAATCAAAAGAATGTAAAAAAATACCGGGCTCATCCCTACAATGTGGGCCACTATCCTTGTTGGGGTCGATCACCTTTTCCTAGGGTTTCCACCCCTCAAGAGAAGCATAAAGGTTCCCTGTTCCAGGAAATAAAATGCTTGCTCTCTTAAGGACCTGTGGTCTACTTGAGTGTGTACTAAACTTTCTAATAAACCCTCCCCGAGCCTTTTACTGATGGGCCTGAAAATTCTTTTTCTGTAACAGAAGTCAGCACACCTGTGAGCCCATTCTCTGTGTAGTAGGATCCTTATTCCAGCTTCGAGAACCTCCTCACACCCTATCTGAGGAAGTTTTTGTTTTGGCGAGCCACTGGCAGGAAGAACAGAGGCACAGGGACCTCGACCTTGCTAAGTCCAGCCAAAGGCTTTTCATTTTTTTCTTCCCCGCTTTCTCCAACTTTTCTTTATTTTTTTCTATTGAGACAGAGTTTCGCTAACTCACTAAGTTGCCGGGGATGGGCTCAAACTTAAGGTCCTCCCGTCCCAGCCTCCTATCTTGTACTTGGTTTTGGTTATATTTTGCCTGGCAAAAAGTCTGGCTGGTCAAGAAAAGGTATGAAGAGGAAAGGCTATGCTTGGTGGAAGGCAGCTAAATGCTCAGACACTAGTGATCCATCATCAACAGCTCCTCATCACTACAGCTACCTAAAACTCAAGCAAGGCTAAGGAACTATTTCATAGAAGGAGTTGAGGAGCTGAAGTCATCTAGCTAATGAAACACTTTGCATAAATGCATATGCTCTCGGGGAGGCACCTACCTCAGTGTTGGCGCTCTCCACAAAGGACCCCCCAAACATGGCAGCCATCCACTCACAGCTGCAGATCAGCAGCGGCTTGTGTGCACTGATGGTTCCATCATCCAAAGTGAATGTCACATCTGCCAAAGCATCGAGGGGACACCATGAGTCAGCTTTGCAGAGAGCTTAGACCAAGGCATCTCCTTCATCCAGCTCCATCACTTGCGTCTGTCTCTCTTCTACTGCTACTTTTATTTTTAGGTCAACCTCTACCTTTGCCAAACCCAATTTCCATATTAAGGAGCAAACATTTAAATTACACATAAAATTACAACATAAATTCTTTGAAGCAGAAAGTAACAGAAGGGAGAGGAATATTTTTTCCTCCAAATATACAGAACAGTGGAAAGAATGATACAGCTGAGTTTCCTTTACCTGAAATGTTTGGAACGAGAAAAATTTTAGATTTGTTCAGATTTTGAAACACATAATAAATATATTGGCAATGTGGCCCAAATTTGAACATAAAATTCATTTACATTTCATATATACCTTATACACACAGACTGAAAACAATTTTATACGATGTTTTTAATGCTCTTGCATTTTGACTGCAAACTGTTATGTGAGTCAGATATGGAATTTTCCACTTATTGGCTCTTAGAAAGTTTTGGATTTTGAAACATTTTTGATTTTGGATTTTTGGATGAGTGTTGTTCAACTTGTATAATAATTACTCAGTTATCCATTGTTAACATTTTGCCACAGTTATTTTAGCTGAATATATATTTTTATATATGTGTGTAGACATTTTAAAGGGGTCATGTAACACTCACCATGACATCTTCTAAAACTAAGAACATTCTCCTAAACAACTACACCATTACTATTCCCTAGGAAACTAAAAATAATTCCTAATAATACTAATGTCATATACTATGTAGTTCATATCAAAATTACTCTATTCCTAAATTATATTTAACAGTTTTTTTAATGAAATCAATTGATGTTCTCATCATATATTAGGTTTTTTTCCTCTGCATTAAGCAGGGGATGATTTTAATCAACTTTCACAAAGGTCCACTGTTCAATTTGTAGTATACTTTCTTTAATTTTCAAGATTGTTTCTATATTATGATGGCCAGAGTAAATTTGATTACTCACAAGCTTTAAAACTAGTCAGTAGATTTATTTACTAAATGACTTAACCACTTACTAAATGTGTTGTATCATGGCAAGGATTATGATAGATAAAGTCAAATAGAGGTATCCATATAAATAGAAGCTAGGAAGTCAGCTGTTTTTTACAATGAAGTACACACCCAGCCATATCTACATACACTGAGAGGGCATTTATAGAATAAAAATAGTTCAAGTGTGTAAGGCAACACCAGCAAGGGTCAGTAGCCCAGACTGGATAGGATTTACCAGTGTGCTAAAGCAATGTGTGAAGGGTGCTGTGGGTGGTACATAGCATAGGTATCAAAGGTAAAGAAGGGCAGGAAAGCTATAAAACAACGTCACCAAGGAGCACGAGGGTGGAAAAGAAGGTGACTGAAACAGATGAGGTCCCCCCCTCCACCGTGAGAATGCAACGGCCTCCAGGACATCAGTGGCCTCAAGGCCAGAGGTCATTGCTGAAGGATCAATAGAGAATTGGTCAAGGGTCAGATCCTGAAAGGGAACTGCAAACCTGGAGCTGACTGTAGGTAGACTCAGGGAAACGTGTTCTACCTTGCAGAGCAATGTGGTGCCACAGTGGTTAGGGAACAGATTCCTATAGCCACAAAAGTTTGGGTCCAGGTTTTTACTCTATTATTTACTGCTTCTGATACCATGTGTAAGTTACTTAAGCTGTGCGTTTCTCCATATTCAAAATGAAGAGAATAACCTTTAAGTCTGATAGAATTAAATAAGTTACCACCTATAACATTCAAAGGTAAATGGAAAAGGCAAGCAGTTACAGATGTCAAGCTACAGTTATTCTTTACTCTGCTCATATTTGGCCAACACTTGATAAAATACTACCAAAGGGGTTGGTGGCTTCACCATAGGCCCTGCTCACCTGAGAATGTCCCCTTACTGAGACACTCTTTTATCCGATTGGCTTTCCTGACATGAAAGGCTTTTGTGATCTCCTGGTTCATAAAGGCTTCCTTGTTCATGATGTTCTCCACCATCATCCTTAAATCAAACATTTCTAGGACTTCGGCAATCTGAGCCAGCCCCACCAAATCTTTTTCCTTTTCGTCCAGTTGCCCTGTGTAAAGGAACTGGAGCAAGGTCCGGAAAGGTCCTGACTGTACTGATGAGTCCATCTTGACCACAGTCACGGGCCCCACTCGTTTCGAAATGGGATTGACCTGCATTTCCTTGTGCATGCCAATGAACCCCTTACTCCAGCCTGACAGGGTCTGCGTCTCGGGAACTGAACCCTCGGCTTCCAGCCCCAGAGTCTCCAAGGGGATCTGGCATGAGGATGTCCCCTGATCAGCCTGAGGTGTCCTAGGGGGGCCTTCCTCCCCTTCCTCAGCTGGGTCAAGACTCAGTGTCTGCCCCTGGCACTCCCTGCTCTGCATCTCCTTTTCACAAACTGCTTCACCCCAATTTGGGGATTCTTCACATTCCATTAAGAAAAGATCGTAAAATTTGGAAGAAGAGGTAGCAAGGTAAATTCGATGTGCAAAGATGTGCTCCTGGTCCTGGAGGATGAACAGGACATCGGCACACAAAGGATTGTCCAGTAAACAGGCAGCTTCGTTCGTCCCCATGGAAGGACACTCTGGAATTTTGATGACTGGTGGAGGGGCTTTTGGAGGTAGGAAGGGTGCCTGAAGTAAAGGTTTCTGGACTTTTTTTAAGTGGGACTTCCAGAACTGCAGGTGTCGGCGAGAAATCAGTGCTGCTCGGATTGCATTGTCAAATACATCCTTGATTCCAAACTGGTCAAACACACTTGTTTCATAGTACGGTATACCAAGTTCCTTTGCAACCTCGCGACCTTTTTCTGGGGGCAAAATATCACCTCTCTTTATGGGCCTGAAATAGAATATTTTTAAAAATCACAATCAGCTTTATTTCCAGGTGAAAACAATAACCAGTCTATCTAACACCTAACTGAATTATGCATTTGAAATCCCAATCAGTTTTTAATAAAGGCTCTTAAAAAATCTATGACAAACTAGATTTCAAGTATCGAGGATTTATTACTGTAGGAAAAAATTTGCTTTCAGTACTAACAACAGTAATGGAAGTACTGGCATTTTAGTAGCTATTTGATTTTGGGTGAGTGACTTAACTTCTCTAAGCCTTCTTTGCCTCATCTAGTACCTATATCTTAAAGACTTACTGAAAGGCTCAAATGAGATAATATGCTCAGCACGGTACTTGGTCTACAGTAAGTGTGGCATAAATGTTATCCTTGTTGTCACTATCGCCACCACCATCATCACTTTGTACTTTAAATTTTGCTTTATAACTTTAAAATACATTTTATTTGAGCCTTATAATAATGCTATGGAGTATTTTTTGTTCTACATTCTGAGGAAACTGAGGCAGAAAGCTTAAAGGGTTATCTGAGGGTCACATTCGCAAATTATTGAGAGGCCTCTAACTAAACAATTTGAGCTTAGACTCCCCTATTCTTAATTAAATGATTCTCCTCTCCTGGACTCATGAATTCTCTTCTCCATCTGTCCCCTTGTCTTTTCCCTTATGCCTTTCATCAGGCCCTCCTCATCTTCTGGTCAGACTGCTACATTAGCCTCTGAACTGCTCTTTCTTTATAACCTTTAATTTTATCCTGTAGTCCTTACTGCTACAAGAGAAGCCTTCAGTAGCACCATATGACTTGGTAGCAATTCTGTGTTAATTTAAGTCTGTAAAGTCCACGGAATAGTCTGCACCCTTTAGTCTGCACACAAAATCCATCTGCACTCTAGTCAAACCCAGCAAGAGCAACAAAGCAGTGTGGTGTCGTGGTTATAGCATAATCACAGTAAAAGAACAGATACGTTCCAGAAATGGATGAAATGTGACTGGTTGCGACAACTTTTCAAAAACACGTGCTTGATTCCAAGACATATTCTTAGGAATTGATCTAAATATACGTTTGGCCTTTGACACCAAATGTAATATGTGTGACAGATACTGAGCTCTAGATAAAAAAGATGACAATGGTTGGAATTTTGATTTGAAGATCTGGATGGAAAAGAGATGTTGTGTTTAGGGAATTGGCAAAGGTGTAAGGAAAAGTGCAGGGAAGAAAAATTGATTTTCAAGGTTTACTCCTGGTGGCCTCATGTGTTCCTTGTTCCTAGGATTAAGCTTTGCTAACTGATAAAACTTATCACAGCTTAACTCAAATATCTCTTCTGCATCAAAGGGCAGAGGGTTCTACAGAAGGGACTGTTCCCTCTACTGCCCCTCCAGGTCACCTACACACCCAGGTGGCTCTTAGTATTGTTTCTGGGTCATGCGTTGAAGAATGAAAAGACTATGAATGCTGGACATGAAATATTTTCAGAAATTTTATCCAAACTGTAGAGCATCAGAAAATATCCAAAGAAAGCCCAATTTGTTTTCACAGTAAGAGCAAAGTTGTGTCCATGCATAGTTTGGTTACAAGCCTATTATTAAGAAAACATCAAAGCAAGGTATTAATATGAAAAAGTTTTGAAAATCTATGCTGTGCTGCAAAAAATTACTAATGTTGAATAAGATACAAAATTATTTAGTACAAAGGGAATCGGAAGGAACATGGATTTTTAAAAAATTACATTTCTTTCTTAAGCTGGTATGCACATCTTATATATAGTAAAACAAATCCTGCTTCAAGTGGTTTTTAAATACTTGTGAAACTGTAGAAATGTAAGTACTAGAGACATTCAAAAGTAATGTTTTCCTTTTTTGCAACTTGAGGTCTAAATGATTTTTAAAAATCGGACACTATCATTTTTGGAATGAAATACTTAACAGATTGGGCTAAGGAGTATGAGGAGGGTTAAGAACACTTGAAAGTACATGTTTGTAGGAATTTGATATTCCCTGGGGCCAGGAATTATGGTTTGTTACTCTAAGCATCCATTAACTTTAATAATAATCACAATTTATATATTTTTTTATTGTTGGTACTGGGGATCAAACTCACAACCTCATGCTTGCCATGCAGGCACTGTGGCCCCGAGCTGTATGCCTGGCCCAATAATCATAATTTCATGAAGGACATTATTATGGGTAGCTAATATTTTGCATAATATTTTATACATTTGAAAGCATGTCTACATGCACCATTTTATACCTAGAGAATTCACATCAAGCACTGGCCAGCAACTTTACAAAATCATGAGATGATGCCATAAGAGATGTCATCAGAGATGATGGTGAGAGGAGAGGAGGTCAAGGCATTCCCCACCACGATTAATGGACTGACTTAAAGCATATGTCTAATTGATGGGGTCCCAGAATTGCTGAGGAACAGAACGGTAGGCTGCAGAGACACCTGCTACCTCTAATTCTTAATTTGGCCAGGCAGCAAACACTGAGTCCTTGGCTTACCTTGCTAACGGGCGTCTGGCTCGATTAACAGCCTCCAGATCGGCATAGCGGAGATCAAGCTGGCAGCCAACTAGGACAACAGGTGTGCGAGGACAAAAGTGCTTGATTTCTTGATACCACATGGTTTTCACATGATTTAGGGAATTGGGATTAGCGATCGAAAAACACAGGACCACAACATCTGACCTAAAAGGAAACCACAACAGAAGCTTGTATTGACTTTTAACTTTTTTTTTTTTTTAACTATCATGGTCCCTTCCCTCCCCCACTCACCTAATGCTTTATCATGTCACAGTTTAAACAAAAATTGCTAAAACACATTTCTGAGGCATGCGAACAGCCCGCTAAGCCCCCACATTCCAGCACCAACACAGCCTAACCATTTATTTCCAAGTCCCCCTGCAAATGCTTATGCACTGAAATATTCCAATGGAGTTATTTTCCAGTAGAGATGTTTACCCAAACTTAACTCAGTTCAGGAACTGCAACATGCTGAACTATTTCTATTCACAAGAAATAGTTTCAAGATAAAAGAAACTAATAAAAACTAACTTTTATCAGTTTAAATATAAAGGTGATGATGATTTAACTCAATGAACAATTTAAAGCAAACAATTCAAACACTGCTGGAAATGTAACAAGTATTTGTTGCACAGAGTCAACAAATACATAGAAGGATTTCTGCCAGTTAAGCGCACATGTAAAGAGCACAGTCACGTCTCTGCTTCTGAAAAGAGAAAACCTAAATTTGCAGGAATTTAAACTTCTTACTAAATGTAAGGCAAGAAGGTAGTATTTAATGTTCAACTAGGTAAGAATTAGATGGAAGGCTATTCAGACGGGAAAGAACTGGAAGCAATTTTTTTTTTTTCAGTACCAGGGATCAAACTCATGACCTCACACTTGCCAGGCAGGTGCTTATGCCACTGAGCTAAATCCCCAGCCCTGGAAGCAAATTTTTCAAGTGTTACATATGATATATGGTAGATATATGGAGAAAAGAAAAATTGCTTTATAGTCAATTTTTACATCAGACTCCTACATAATAACTTACCATTCTAGAAGTCAAAGAATTGTTTTACAAAACAGTTGCTCAAATATAGTGTTTGATGGATAGTTGCTAAATAGAAGTTGTCAACCATCATTTAGGTTAAAATATGCTGAATGATGACTTTTAAAACAGTGAAGCAGAATATAAAACAAGGCATAGTTATGCACAAGGATTCAAGACTGTCTTGTAGCAAAGTTCAGAAATAAACTTGTAATTTAATTAGATGTTAATTTATTGCTTTTATTGTTTGTGTAATGAGAAGAATCAAGCCGATGAATCAAAACACTTTCTTTTTAAATCATTAATGAGCTTCCCCAACTACATATCAGTGAAGACAGACAAATATATGCAGGCAACATAAAATTTCTAAAAATAATCATTTGCAATGCAGAAAACTGCAGGGTGCTTACATTAAATGTAATTCACAAGTTGAGTTTTTAAATTTATATTCAAGAAAAATTGCACCAGACCTCATCAAATAGAGAGGAAAGTCCTGAGTTTAGAATATTTTCAAATTATAAAAGAAAACCTAGAGCTCAAAGTTGATGGATGTATTAGTCTGCATGGGTAGAATCTTTTTGAAATAAAGATATTATCAAAGATTCTTGGATGTTGGAATAATATGTGTAAAAATATGCATAAACATATAAATGAAAGGGAAGCATGTCTTGTCTTTGAGATTCTGATTTAGTTAGTGGAATATTCTGTGCTCAGTCTTACTTCCAATCAGCATAAATAACAGCACCCAGTAATGCTAAGAATGCTTTGAATTTTACATTTTTTACAGGCTTAGTCTTCTATTATTCATAATGCTATTTATATCAGGTATCTGATAAAGCTTCACTATATACTTTGTCCTGATCATAAAGCTACTATGAATTTGCTACAGTGAGAATAATATGAGAATATACAGATTTGATACTATCAAGAATTTGGGAAATTCAGTACCTAAATGTGGAATACTATGTATATGTATAAGACTGTTATAATTGATGCCTTCTATTTCCATATTAAGGCACATGACTGTAAAGAAAAATCACTCTCAGAGCTTAATTTATATGACAGACACGTACCTAGATGTCAATTCTGTTATCTAATTTTATGATACAGCATGTAAGGTTTTGAAATCAGAGCTAGCTTGGTTGCCATGGTTACTGTGATAACACTTATGCCTTTGAATACATAGGAGTTACCATCCAGATGACCTGTAAACAAGTACAGACAGGACCTTCAGGGTTGGAAAAAATGAAATCTTGGGATGATAGCAGCACAATACCATAACACAATACAAGTCCAGAGGGCCCACCTTAGATATTGTTGCATCAATATCTAAATGAATGAAATGCTGTGAAAAAGCTAGAAAGATAATTCAGTGCTCTGTAGATAGTTTGCTCTAAAACGATTATGCTTAAAAAGAAGAGGCTGTACTGAGGACAATACTACCTCTAAAGCTAAATAACTCTGAGTCAAAATTCTATATGGATCTTGGAATATATTTTTCTTTTTTCCTTTGTACTCTCATTTGGTTACTCTGAGAACCTGTCCCTGTTATTTTACACTGAAAACAGTTAAAAATCATATTTCACTACCAACTTGTGCAAATGCTTTTTGTTTAACTTGTGGTGATCTAAATACATATGCAAATTAAGAAAATGATAAACAAACTAGGCAAAATTCCTTTCTTAAGATCTACCGTGCAAATGTAATATCCTAAACATAATTCCAGCCTAAAGGCTGAGCATCTGTGAACATAATGATGGCAGACAGAAAGATGCTGCTTTGACCCATTTCTCTCTTTCAGTTCTTTCCTAATTGGTACCTATCTGTGTCCTCTGTGATATATACACCTGTACATATCAAGCAACTATTCTGAACATGCCATTTATTCACTCTATATTTTGAGCCATTTTCTATCTAGTCAAAGAAAGCACAGACCTGTAGCTAAGAATATCTCCAGTTTAGGCAGAATTCCAAGGAGCTAGAGATATTAAATAACTTTTAATCAAAACATTCATTCCTGTGTGGAGACTGTTCAATGTCTGACACAGGCTTGTGTTTAAAAATGCCATTCCTATGAAAGATAAAAGGAAAAGAGCAAGTTCTAGCATTGCTATTTTCAGGACTCTGTTACTTTTTTTTTAATTTTGAAAAATGACTTTAAAAATAATTGGGGGGTGTGATGAGGACATTTTCACATATTAGACAGTAGGATAGTCTAGCAGTGACCTCAGAAGTCATATTTCTGCTCTAAAAAGAATCTGGTAGGATTTAAATGGAATCTTACAGCTATTTGGAGTAGAAGGCACAACAATTTGAGAGTGTGGAAGCAAAGACAAGACTGGACAAGACTCTAAATCCAGGACTTGAATATTGAGAAAGGGATAGGAAGAGGTTTAGAATGTTTATATAATTGATTTTTACTTAAAAAATTATGACTGGGCTAAATGGGTTTATTAAAGAAAGCCAGAACCACAAACCATAAGGGTATACAGTGCCAGTTGTCCATGGAATGTTTATTTTTTTTAAAAAAATATGATTTCTTGTTCCTAAGAGGAAAATATCAATATAAAAGTTTCATTTGAGAACTAACATATCAAATAATGCCCATGAAATAATATTTTGACTAGTTAACTAAAACTGTCCAAAATAAATCGACAGGTTGGAAGAACTGGAAATCTCCAGTTTCATGTGGGAGTAGGAGGACATCACAGAGAGACCAAGTCATCCAAAGATACTTAAGCTGATAAAGCTGTCGGTTGTATACTTGTTAAACAAACCAAAGAGCATATTTTTCCAGTTATATTTTAAGGGCAACACTGGCCAAAGATAGCATGTGGAAGACTGGCAAAGACACTGAGATAATATAAGGAATACGTACAAAGTTTGGGCCAATCTTTGTTGGAGGATTAAAGGAAAAAATTGCAGAGAAATCTTACTGGTGTATTTTGGCTCCAGCCAGACTTTGAGCAGCAAACCTATGCATGTCTTCAAAGCCTGTCTTTATAACAGCTACAGTCAAATATAGCAAACTTGGTGGGAAAAGACTGGAAAAATAACCAGAAGCTAAGCTGTGTCTCCAGTCTAAAATACCAAGTTCATCCTTTGAAGAAATGATTGAAAAAGAGTAGACTGTATGGAACTTCTGCTAACAATGAATTTTCTAAATTCTTTACGATCATAGAAGTGGTCTCTGCCTTCTCTTTGCTGGTCTCACTTTACTTTTTAGTTTGTCTTCCCTTTATTATTTGCCACTATTGTCCAGTAGAGGAGCTGTGGGTATTGGGGTTTTCTTATCTGAGTGAAAAAAAATTTTTTTGAATCATCCTTTATCTCAGAGAATGATCAGGCCACTCACTCTGATGGCATTTCGGTGGCTGGTAGAATCCATTCAATCTTTTAGAAAGCACTGAGTGAGAAGCCCAGTACTATTTTCCACTGAGTTCAGTTCTGGGTGGGTCTCTTTTTGCACTAATACTTGGTGATCAGAAAAAGCTAACAATTATGTGTTTACCTGAGTTCTGCATGGCTGTATCTACTTTGTAATGCATATTTGTTCTCCTAAGCCTTTCATTCTATGCTTAGGCCCTATCTATATGTCCCCATTGCCTACTTGCTTTGGATTTTTTTTAGGAGAGGCTCTCATATCCTTTACATTGGTAGAAATCATAGTCATATTTTCATGGGTTTCTTTTCCTAGTGAATGTATCTTAAATCCCCCTCCGACAAAGATTCAAGGAGAACTCCCTGACTTCCATCATTGGGGTTTCAAATTTCTATCTTTCCCCTGATTACTGAGGTAGGTTCTTCAAAGAAACATTTTTAAAATCATTCGTGTCGACAACACACCTTTCATGCACAGAATCTGACAGTGCTATGCAAACGGACACATCAAAACAGCATGGAACAGCTGGGAGCATGGCACAGGAAAGAAATGTGTAACAACATGTGGCTTGGAGAATTTTAGTAGGGGAGCAGCCCAGTGTGTATGAGATGCGAAGGGAGTTGTCAGTGATGGTCACAGATCCGCTTGGAGATGAATGTATAAGCTCACACTCATGAAGGATGGAAAGGCCTGCACTAGGCGGTAGCTCTGAGGAGAGCAGGGCTGAACCATGCAGTGCCCTGGATGTGAGCAGAGAAATCAAGTCAATACTTTACCAATAGTAGTGAGGCTTCTTACGTACAGATGTTATGTGGGGAAAACTGTCAAAACACCCTGAAATATATCCAGATTTGGGAGTGATTAGCATGTGCAACTGTTTCTTCCAAGCTTGTAACCTCATTTTTAGTAGGAAGCAACATTTTAAACCAGTCCTCCCCCACCCACTGAGTATGGGACCAAAGCCACAGGCGTTCTTAAGTGCAGAGAAGCCGAGTCAACATTACACCAATGCCACCACATTCAAAGGCACTCAGTGCTCGAGAGTCTTAAAACTAGTTGTTCCTACCATCCTGGCACAAATCCCACAGGGGTCATGGTCCTATCAAAGAGAGTTACGGGTTATTGTTAAAAGGCAGCAGGCAGTTTCTCATTTGCAACCTCAATTTCCTTACTCCGCAAACTATGTTCTCTTAGTATTCTTATATCTCACACAACCGCCCAAAGTGGGAAGCATGTGAAATTAGGTAAAGTACAATCAATTTATTAAGCAAATAAATAGTTAAATAGTTAAATCTCATTTAACTCCTGGCCAATGAATGCAGGACACATGGACAGACTGAAGGGCTGGTTAACAGCAGGGCATGAAATTGCAGTCTTTAATTCTTTCCCAACCCTAACGTTTTGTTCTCATTCCTCTGTGGCTTTCCCTGAAGCTGGATGAACTTCCTTTCTCTATGTTCAGTATTTTCTCTGGAAAGAAAGGCTAAAGATAGGAGAAACCTCCCTGTCAACTAAAGGGCCAGATGGGAGGCCTCTGGGATTAACCTCTTTGAATCTTTTAAGATGAAACTGTCAACCAACAAGATCATCCTACCACAAAAGGGACTTTTGTCCAGGCCTCTTAGTAATCCTCTTTGAATTGGCAGTGTTATTAGGACTTGTCCAGGTCCCTAATCATTTCTTCCAGAAATAGTAACTGATAACCTACTGCATACCAGGCACCCTTTCTAGCCATTTGGGACACAGCATCCGTGAAGGACACCAACCACTGTCCTTGTCACACTTATCAACATCATGCCTAGATTCCAGCGGAGGGCAGGCATAACAAAGAAGGGAAACACTTGTAGCAATAAGTGCCAACCAGAAAATAAAGCAGAGAAAGGGGACAGAAAAATCAAGGGGCAAAAGTTGCTGTTGAAAATGAGGTGGCAAGGGAGGTCCTCACTGAGAAGGAGAAAGGAAAGGGGCTAATATGGCCTTTTCTGAGGAAGTTACACGGCAGAGATGGAAACAAGGAGTGCAAAGGCCCCGACAATTTTAGTAGGGGAGCAGCCCTGGGATGCTGCTCTCAGAAAATACTCTGGTGGAGCTGAGCAGTGAGAGGGAAACAGCAGAAATGGAGCTTACGGAGAGGCACTGCTGGGCTGAGGTAGGGGCAGTCTCAGGGATGTGTAGATTTTACTTGGAGCTGGTAGACTATTGGGAGGTTTTGAGTAGAATGACATGATGTCACCTATGTTTTAACAAGATTACTCCACCTTTCCTATGAGAACTGATTACAATAGTGAGGGGGATGGTCAGGGATCCGGAAGGAAAACGCAGAAAGAAGCAGGAGGTAGAGTAAGAGAGTTGATGGCAGGCTCGCCTGGCCTGAGAGGGGCACAGAACAGGTGCTTCATGATTGCGTCCTGTACCCTGGTGAAAGTTAGAGCCAACAGGGCTTGGTGAGGAGTGGGACCAGGATAGGACCAAGGGAAGTCAAAGGAGGACCTGAGATTTCTGGCCAGGGAATGTATTTCTTCCCTATTCCCAGAATGGGTACCTTTTAGTTCAGCATTTTAAGTACTGAACTGTAATGATACATGTTGTTCTCCATTATATTAGAAGTTCATTTTCAGAGATTTTGACCTATTTCTACCGATTTCTCTGAGTGCGCAAAAAACACAGGGTTTGTACCAAACAGGCCCTCGATTAATGCTCACCGAATGAAGAAAATAAGGCTTTATGGATACTGGAGGGTAAAGGCTGCAGATACAAATGTGTGTCTGGATTCAAGGACTAAAAGAATAAATTGAGACTTAGAAATCAGGATCAGTTGGGGCTTTAATGAAGAATGAAAATAGAATGTGAGCCAGGATACTTCTTCAGTATATTATTGCTGAAAGATTGCCACATAATGGCTCTGGTAGACAGCAAAGGTTAGCCAGTTAATGTGGTCTTTTTTCCTTTCCTCCTTTCCTTCTTTCCTTTCCTTTCCTTTCCTTTCCTTTCCTTTCCTTTCCTTTCCTTTCCTTTCCTTTCCTTTCCTTTCCTTTCCTTTCCTTTCCTTCTCTCTCTCTCTCTCTCTCTCTCTCTCTCTCTCTCTCTCTTTTTTACTAATTATTTGGATTTATCTAAAAAAATCTATTCACTCAACTAATTGGATACTTTCATAACACTAGAACAACAATGCATTCATGATTTCTCCCAGGAATTAGATGATCTCCAGAAGCAGAGGCGAAATAAAAAAAAAAAAAATAGGCAGGTTACTTTTAGGATTAGTTCATTAGGGTTAACGCTGAAGGAAGTCCTCTGTTTCACAGACTGTCTTGCTTGTTAAAAAACACACACATAAACAAAGTCACTAAAATGTAGCCAAAATGATAAATTTAACAAAGATTTCACTAACTTGCTTAATCTTTCTGAAATTCAGAACTTTGCCTTTCTGACTGTGGTCTTTTGGCCGGAGACAGAAGTATTCCTGGGGAGGAATACATGGAGGGATCATTTTAGAAATCTAATAAATGGCCAACATTAGAAGTCACTGGCAAGATTCTTGGTGAGATTTATTGTGAAAACTCTCTCTGAAAGTATTCTATAAAGTACCAAGTACTGTCAGAGAAATACAATGTTGAGTTCGAAATCCATTAGAATGTATCTGTGCACTTCCATTAATGGGAGAGGCAGAATATTCTCAACAAGAGGCCTTTCCTGGTTTTGTTCTTTTATTTATTTACTTGGATCTCACTATGTATCCCAGATTGGTCTTGAACTCAGTTCGTAGCCCAAGTTGGCCTCGAACTCACTGTATCCACCTACCTCACCCTCCTGAGTGCTGGGATTCTAGCTGTGTGCCACATGCCTGGCTACCCTTTCCCATTTGGCTTATCAGCTATGCCCTTTACTGATATGGGATTGCTGAAATACTTTCCACTGTAGAATTACTCAGATGTCTTTTCCTTTTGCCACCTAATTTAAAAGGGAAAAATGGGTGCATTAGAATATATTTCTTCATTAGAAGATTCTTGTAGGGAAACGCCAGAAACTGGTTTTCCCTCTTTCTCTCTCTCTCTTTCAGTGCTGGGGATAAAACCCGGAGCTTTGTGCATTCCAGGCAAGTGTCCTATCACTGAGCTACATTTCTGTCCTCTTTTTCTTTCTTGCATTTTTTTCTCCCTTGGTCATTTTGAAACAGGATCTTGCTAAGTCCCCCAGGCTGGCCTGGAACTTGTGATCTTCATGCCTCAGCCTCCTACGTAGTTGGTATTAAAGGCATTTGCTACTATGCCTGCGTATCTTTTCTCAGGATGAAAATTCAACATACTTAACTAAATTTGACCTAATTTGTCAAATTTGCAAAAATTAATTATATAGACAAAAATAAAGGAAGGTAAACAAAAGACATTAATAATGTACTGAACAATGAAAATGTTCCTTATTTTCATTGCCCATCTCAGCGGCCTCTCTTGGATCCATCAGTGCTGCTGGTAAACCCAGGGGACTGTCTCTCGCAGCATGTGACCAGTGTCCTGACTGCAGCCACCATTCTTCTGGGTTTGGAACGTGAGTGATCCCCAGCCATCCACTGAGCCCTGTTGCTATCTCATCTGGCACTCCTGCTTCCCAAGGGCAGTTTCGTCCCAGGGCTGGGGCTGGGCCGAGCACAGAGATCTCAGCTCCACTCATGCTTTTCCTTCTGGCCACAGTACGTGATGCTCTACTTTAGAGCAGGAGGCGCAGTGTGGGACAGCAGACTGAGGGAGGCACAGAGCACGGTACAGACAAATCTCCGTCCTCTGTCAGCAGACCTGACTTCACTGCAATCTTGTGCTTGGTACTTCAGCAACAGAATGCATACATTTCCACTGCAGAGTTAGTTTATTGTGTTATCTGGATACATTTGTTCTGATCTACTTTTGTTGGTTTGGGGTAAGCATATAATCCACCTTCAGTTGTGCTCTATGGTAAAAGAGTGAAACAAACAAATATCTATCTATTTATTCTTTTAAAAACATTTTTGAATTATTCTTTTTAAAACATTTATGGTTTTTAAAACATTTTTGAGGTTCTGGGAATTGGATGTAGGGCCTCATCCTTTTTTAAACATTTATTATTCTTTTCTAAAGATTATTCTTTTTTTACAGATTGTTCTTTTCTATTGTTTATTCTTTCTTCTTTTTAAAACATTATTATACTTTTAAAAACATTTTTGAGGTTCTGGGGATTGAATGTAGGGCCTTATGCATGCTAGGCACCTAAAAAATTATTATTAGAAAGGTCTTTGGGAAGATATCCAGAGAAGAAGCAACCTATAATTAGAAAAGCACTGTTATTAATACAAGTAATTCTCTGTTTAGGAATACTCATTCAGAAAACTGCAAAACTTGGGGGAAAAATCCAAAAACTTGGAGGGAAATGGAGATTTAGAGGAATAGCTGAGTGTATCTGCTACCTTTTTCTACTGGCCTCAAAGCTCATCTTTCCATTTGCTAATTCATTAAGGAGGAGCCAAGCATCAGGGTTCACCATCTTCATCAATTACCAGCTGGTACAGTCTGTGCTATTCTACTATAAAAGTGTACATATAAAATTTAAGCTAGTAAAATAATCAGGAGTGTAAGAATATTTCCTTGTCAATGTCTTAGAGGATCTCAGTGTATATGAGAGGCTGATCAACAGATTCATTCCATAAACACTTTCAAGCTCCTACTATATAGCAGACACAGGTTCTGGGGATAAAGAGTAAGAAGACAAAATCTCTGTCACAAAGGTAGTAGGAATAGCAGAAGAAAGGAAAGAGGCAATGTTAACACAACACAGGATCTTCCACGGTGTAGAGACTTCTGTGTTAGCTGACGCAGAGGGTAGGAAGAGTCCTTCAAGGACTTCTGAGAGTGCAAGACATTTGTCCCCATTATTATTAGTAGTTAATTGGATTAAAAATAGGTGGGTGTGGACATAATTTTGAGGTGGGCATAATTTATGTCTGTGGACCAAGAGGCTTCAGAGGATACAGTCTTCTTGTTTTGTTGTGTCTGGAGCAAGAGATGAGGCTGGGAAGGGAAGCTGGGACCTAATCCAGGGACACAAGCAGGAGTGAAGTCTCACATCCACAGTGTAGCTACTACCTCAAATACCATTCAACTTTACACCAAACTCCCAGGACACAAAATGAAACTCATTAGTACACTTCAGGGGTTACTGTGACATTTTTTAGTTCCAGAAAAAAGAAAAAAATCAAAGCAAGACAAAATTGTTGTTGTCTGATAGAGAAATGAAAAACTTTCACAGACCTTGGTATTCTCTCTTCTTGGGTACCACTGGGGTACCTGGTGACACTACTCTTAGACAAAGATACAAACACAATCACAGCCAAAGAAATAGGTCCTATGATCAGACAATGACCCACTGAGTTGAGGTTCTACCTCTGGGAGAAGGGATGTGGCATGATTTTGTGTGACCATTTGATAATGTCACATCATAGCTTTGAGATTCTGCACATCTTCCACTTTCCATTTTCATTTTTGTCCTTTTTCTCCCCTCTGGTTCCAAGGGTTGGATCTAGGGCCTGACATATGGTAGGCAAGCGCTTTATCACTGAGCTATGGCTGCAGGTCTCCATTTTCAACTATTAAAAACCTGGTTCCCTTGTCCCCCTAAATTCACATCAATAATTTATGTTTCAATGAGAATTAAAATTCCACAGACAATTGAAACATATATAGTGTACTTTACAGACTTGTTCTCACATATCACAGATGATACTACCCATTAAGTTATTTCTCATCATAAAAATTTTTATCGTGATATGATTAAAGTATATTAAGCTTCACATATTTAACGTTTTTTTAAAGTTAGTTTTGGCATATGTGCTCTTCCTGAAACCATCATCACAATCAAGATAATCATCCTATCATCCCCCAGAGTTTCCTTATGGCCTTGGTAGTCCATCATTCTCCTCCCAAATCTTCTCTGCGCAGCCAATGATCTATCTACCGTCTGTCACAATAGATTAGACAGCCTTTTCCAGAGCTTTATAGAAATGGAATCACACAGTCTGCACTCTATTTTGCTTACTCTCCTCACTCAGAATCTCCCGCTAATCTTCAGGGATGTCTCTCTTTTGGCTGCAGTGTGCTAAAGAGCATCAGGATAACTCTGGCAGTATTCACCCAAGTGCAGCCTGAGGATCAGCTGCTTCATCTTCATTCAGTTACTGGTGAGAACTGGCTGATTTATTTCTCCCCAGAATTCTTATCTAAGAAGAACTGCAATGCTTAGGGTGTACTTAAGTGTGAAAACTAATAGTTTTAGTATAATCTCCTAGGGAATCACTATTCCTTTTCTTCTTAAGTGTTCATGTATTTTTTTTTCTGTAACGTGAGCAACTTTGAGTTCTTTTCGTTACAGCAGCACATAGGACTGAATGCCTTTAAGATACAAGCTATAATAATTTCCCTAGACCCTAACACGTTGACAAGTGCAGTTTGTGTGACGTTTCTATAAAGTAAGAAGAGTGACGTACTTGCCTTGCCTCAGGTGAAAAATGCAAGGAGGCACCAAAAAAATTTAGTAATCCACACCAAAAATATAAAAATGAAGATAAAACTCTAGGATGAACAAAATATCGACATTTTAAATAATGTCAGGATCATCAACAGTGCCATACTGAGCCTAAGGCAAAAGGGAAAAACAATTATCATGACTCTGTCTTTTAAAAATTAGTATTAGCTGGGCCTGGCCTACAATGCCAGTCCTCTGAGAGGCTGAGGCAGGAAGATGGCATGTTTGAGCTGAGCCTGGGCACCTGAGTAACTTAGCAAGACCTTGTCTCTAAATAAAAAAATAAAAAAGGACTGTCGAGAAGCTGCTGGCTTCCATTTCCAAGTATTAAGAACCTCAAGGAATGTCCTCCTCCCACCGCTGCTATGACTCATATTTCAAGGCTAAGGTGAGACCCACTCGCCTTGACTGGTTCTGACCTTGGTCCACTTCCATTTGATATATTTCATGGCACAACAGGCTGTTTGTCATCCTGAAATCATTAAAACCTTACTCCTTGTCCAGCGTTTTAAGAGCTAACTGAAGGTCTATTTAGATGCATTCATTGTATCTACTTTTCTTCTTATCACTAACCATGAGCACAGGCAAAGACACAGTCACCCACTGACTTTGAAGTTTTTAAAAGGGCCTCAACTGACTATTCAAAACGGGACGTGTTCATGCTGTATCTGATTGCGTGGGCCTTCAACATGAAGCTAAACCCATCTTATATAAACAGAAACAGAGAAACCACAGTTCTGATTAATGTTATCATTTAAAACACATATCGTACTTCTCATGGGAACTATCAACATTTGAGAAAGAATCAGTGTGTACGAATAAACGATGTAATAAATGGATTCCAACAGAGCTGAAAATATGCCCAGAAACTGTTGGGGATAAGGTCAAGTGTAATGGTTCTGAACCTTTTAGTTAAACATTTTGGGAGAAATATGCCAAATAAATTACCCAAGACTCCAGTTCACTCTTAAAAAGCTGATGTGGATGTAACTTTGTTCCTGAAAGTGAAAGGACTCATGTTTTGATAATTATGAACCCATGCAAGGAGGTACCTTATTTGTTGTGGATTAAAGAAATTAAGAGATTTGTTGAAGTGTCAGGTCTAGAGAGAGAGATAGTAAATGTTGGTTTTCAGTGTCCACCTAGGACAGTGCAGGACTCAGACTGTCCAAGGAAGAGATTTCACACAGGTTTGTCATTAATCATCATTGTAAACTAAGCTTATACTGTGCAAGGCTTTGGAGTCAGACAGACCTAACAAGTCATTTTGCTGTACTCTGTCCTGGCTGTCTGACTTTGGTATTTTCTGTGTCTGTTTCCTCAACTGTGAAATGAGCCTACTTTGCAGGGTCATCACACGATTGATGCAGGACACACACAGCGCCTAGCACTGGCTTATGGGCACTTTGATTGAATTGAGCTGTTGTTACAACCACAACAGCACTACTGTGTCTATTAAGTGTCTGAAGGTTATCTGACCCTAAACAATAAAAAGACAACAGACAATAAAATGTAATGATTTCCACATGGCTGCTTGGAAGATGAGCTAAGGGACACCAATGGTTTGTTGAAGGTAGAGCTCATTCCATTGACTCGTCTTGTTTGGGGACGCTTGGTACCAAAGAAGGAACCTTTCATTCTTACAAATATTCCAGGGAAAAGCCTAGTAGAATGATATCTCTTTAAGAGGAGGCTCTTTTCTTGCCAACAAAGAGCAGCTGATCAGTGCCATGGTTACTATGTACAGTTTTGCTCTTGACATTTCAAAAGACCCAGAAAAGAGCTTTAAAAAAGTTCATCCAAAAGTGGACTGAAAGTACCCACTTCTGTGAGAGGAAAGGCTACAGAGAGTTGGGGTCATTCTCTGCTGAGAAGAGAGGGCCCAGCCCATGCCAGGTGTGTGAGATACTAGGATGCTGGTGCTGGTCTGCTCCCTTTCATCTCCTTCCAACAGAAGGGCTCCCCTATCTGCACTTTCTCTTAGCTGGACGGACGACTTCCCTCCCTGAAGGAATGGGTCAAGCAGATCAGCTTCTGAAGTCTGGTTCTAAGTCTCTACACAATTGCTGAAGAGTAAACAGAAGCCAGCTCATTGGTGGGGGGTAGTGTTCAGTCACACCCTCCTTAACATGAGGAGGTGGTGGCTTGGGACATTGGAAAGAATGAAGCCAGCGGCAAGGAGAGCTGGGTGTGAAGCTGTTGCTGAGACTCACTGCTGGATGAGCTACAGAAGAGAGAGGACTCAGCTCCTCATTCTCTTGCAGCATGGATATCATCCTGGCCTCTTTGGGTTCCTGAATGGATGCAATGAACTTTGGTAAAGCTCCTGATATGTTGGCTGTACATAGTAGGCCAACATTCACTTCGATAAAGTGAAGCTGTTGTCCTAGTTGGCTAAAAAAAATGTGTTGGGTAGTTATTTTTAAATCACGAAGAGAACAATGATATTCTTGTTAATGACACTCTAAGAAAACTGCAAATTAAAATTGGCAGACTGCCTACCACTGACACCACCTTGGCCTATATTCCACGCTGAAAACTTGAGCTTGTCCACGCTAAAGAGTGTCTCAGGGGCAACTTGTGAAGTTCCTTGCTAAGTAGCAGAAGAAACTGATGACAAGGTCTGAGGTACCTTGGTATGAATCTAATTTCTCTCACTGTCATCGCGATAATCTAATTAATCATTTAAAAAACATTCCAAATACCTTGGAATATATTGCACAGGCCTTAACATTTATTCCTGTTTCACATCCTACTGGTTTGTAATTCATACCAGTATAGTAAAGAAAAAAAAGTAGTCAACAAACTGGCTTGCAAACCAAACTGATTGTCAGAAACTGTAATTTTGATTTTTTTCCTTTTTGTTGATATAAAGCTAAAAGTAGAAACCATTAAGAAATTAAAATTACACAGCTCTCTCATAGCAATGAGAAGAACTGGTTAAAACTCTATGATCAATAAAAGACACTGATTTTATACCAGATTTTTTCATAATGTGTAATTTTTTGGTGTTATTACAGTGTGGTATTACATAGGTTGCAATGCAAGGAAGATGGTAGAACCCAAGACAGTAGCTTTGGTTTTTCTTCTTTTTTAGCAATAAGGCCCGTGGCAGGATGCTCAGAAGATGCAGAGAATCAGAAAGGACAGAGGAAATACAAGACATAAACATGCACACCGAGTGAGGCCTGAGAGGAATGTGGCCCTGAGATATAAGTGTTTCCCGAAGCCCCTCAGTGTTGTGTGGAGAATTAGACTTGGCTTGAAGAGAACTTCCTGTTTCCATCAAAGGGAGAACAGGTTATCACTGATGGAACCAAACACTACAGAAAAGGGAGTAGAACAATGCACTTTGAACTGATGGAGTCACAGGAAAGAGCAGCTTATTTTTGTTGGGAGTGAACAAACACAGGCATGACATGCTGTAAAAGGACTCCAGCTATGTCAGGGAACTGGACAAGGCCCAGTGTAGATCTGTACGGGCCCTGATACCATTCAGTAAATCCTAGGCACGAATCTCACATGAAGTGAGGCAGTCCTTCTGTCACCACAAGGCAAGTTTTGCACACTGGGGTCACATTAGAATTTGTTTTTCAAACGCATAAAGTTTAAGTGCTAACAAACCACAGAGCTGTTAAAATAGCCTAAACTGAAATGTCAGTAAGCTTATCTTCAGGCTTATGTGGCACCTTTTCAGAAGTGGGGTCACAAAAGGCCCTTTGACATTTATTGCATCTATCTTTACTTTGCTTAAAGACCTTTTAAAATCAGGTTTACTTAAAACCACAGATATTAACAAGTCTGACCGCACAGTACTTATAAGCAGGTTCATTTATTGTTATTGTTGTTATTATTTGTGACACTGGGATTGAATCCTGGGCTTTTACAATGAGCTACATCCCCAACTCTCTTTTTAATTTTTTAAATTTTGAGATAGAGCCTTGCTAAATTTCCCAGGCTGGGCTGGGATTTGTGATCTTTCTGCCTTAGCCTCAGGGCTGGGATAACAGGTGTGTAACACTATATGCAGGACAAATGGATATAAAACAAAAATGAACTGGCTACTAACATACAGCCAAGAACATCATAGAAAGAAAGGAAAACAATTCCTAGGACATTCTAAGAAATGTTATCTGCAAAGCTGAGTTTTAAGTTTAAAAGTCCTTATTACACAGGGTGCATTAAGTCATGCTTTACCTCCGTATGCCTCTTTCTGCATCCCCTTGGACAAACTGGCCTGATTCACAGGTTTTTTTCTTCTTTTCAGTTTGTAAACTATTTCCCAGGAGTAGCACAAATGCTTTCCACAATTTAACCACCATTTTAGATCACTGTGATAAATACAATTTGAAGTTTTCTCCACTACTTAAAAAAAAAAAGGAACTTTCCAAAGTGTTTGTGTCAAGGACAAGGTGTAATTTACGTACTTTGAGTATCTCCTTCAACCCTGTTTGACGTTAAAAGGGACAAATGAGACATGATGCCTAAATTCTAAATTTAAAATGTAATGTGTTAAATTACAACTGGGGAATAAAAATTTCCATCATGTTTGGGTTTTAATAGCTATAACCCACTGATTGAAAGATATTTTTAAATTATGGTGACAAGAAGTTGCTACATATTTTAAGGCACTTTAACCATGTTCCTATCTATGTTAGTGTCCTAGATTAATTTTCTCATTACTGGAATTTTCCTCCCCCCCTTTTTAAAATGAAAAATAGACATTAGTGTTTCAGTTCATTTTGAAAACATGCTTTGTGAAGGACTTCCAAGATATTTTTCTTTCTTTTTAAAAGCGACCTTCAAATAAAAATAAGAGACTTTCCAGACAACACAAAGCCTGAAGCAAATAACATCAGACTCTGCTAATACGGTCATGAAAAGACCAAAGAGACCTTCTGAAGTAGAATGGCCTATGCTAAAATAACTTGCAACATTCTAGAGCAAGGTAAATGTAGTATCACTCAGGAAAACAACAGCCGAAGTACCCCAAGATTGGAGGGCAAGGCAGGATCTTTGGCTATTAAACTTCCCTGCTTAACTAGCACTGGTTGTTTTAAACAGGGACTTCCTCATTGAAAAGGCAAATTGTTTTACTTGACATCAGGAAACAATACTCTTCTTCTGCTTCTACTTTTTTTTCTTTTCTTAGAAAAAGTGCAGAACATAACATATTTCAAGGCCACACTGGGGTTTTTGTTGATTTGTGAGCCAGCTGCTAGTTCTGAAAAGGAAACTGTACTCAAGCTCCACTGCTCTGTGTTAGTTTTGGTTTACCTGCCATATGCAAAACGCCTGTCCTTGTGATGATCGCCAAAAGTATCCCAAAGCCTGAGAGAAACACTCACTTCATCAACAACATCCCGGGAACGCTCCAAGACCTGCAGGAGAGAGAGAGCACTGTGCTGGCTGTTAACTGGAGGCTCCTCAAGAGAGGAGGTCTGAATCAACACCCCTTACAGCCCCTCAACCCGCTTTCACTGAGTTTCTTTATTCCATCTAATGGGACTTAGGCCAAGTTCTAGATCATTTCCTGGAATCACATGACACAAACCCTTACTCAGGATACCATAAACACATTCCCAAGTTCACACTCTGCTTTGTTCTCGTGTGGCATTAAAAAATTTGTTGTTTTGAATATGCAATTTACCCACCCTCTCCTCTCTTTTTATTAGAATATATTAGTAGTACATAACAAATACCTTCATCAGGGGGAACTGGTAAGTATACATATGGAACCTTGATTTATTTTACTTCTCCTTCTTCCCTCCCTGCTGGCTCCCTCCCTTCCCTGGTTTACTTCCCATCTCTGCAAAGTTCTGTGTAACCTACCTCCTGGCAGACACGGTACTGGTCAATCGCCCACACAGTTGGCACATGGGTGGCCAGCAGCTGATACTGGGTCAGCGTGGTATTGCAGGCTCGGGCACAGATGAGGCGTGTCTTCCCCACGGCATTGTCACCCACAACTACACATTTGATGGTTTCGACGTTGGGTCTTTCGTAGTCCATGTCAGTGTCCATTTATAAAAATCTGCAAAAGAAGTGGACACTGAGGCTTTCTAGAGCAACCCAAGATGGGAGGGGTCCAGCATTGTTCTGCCTTTGTCTAGCCTTCTCCTTAGAGGTGCCAAAGATAGGGAAAAAGTTTGGAATTTCGTACTAAGCCTAACTGAAACTCAAGTTTTCTTTTTATATCTCACACAAGAACAAAAACACCAGACTGTTATTTTGACCTCAAAAGGTTTATTCCGGTTAACATGTTATTTTCTCCTTGGTTTTCTCTAAACATGCCTACTGCAGATCCGTCCAGGCCCTGTCAGGACAGCTGCCACACATTTATAGCTCCCTGGATACTCAGGTGGACCATCTGGTGAGACTGGTCACCTGTAGGGTAACCTTTGCCACCAAGGCCTATGTGTCCACCATAGTCTTCCAATTATCTACCATCTGCTATTGAGAAGCAGTTTTCCTTAAGTTCAAAACTATTATGGTGACTTAGCAGAGAATCAAAAGCTTAGGCTGAAAGACTGACTTTACAGAAGAGTAAACTCCACATCTGACTTCTGATAGGTAGACCAAATTAGCTTCATTTATTCATTTATACTCATCAAATTAATAAAAAAAGATATTCTCAAGAGGGTGCACTATAAAGCAAGATTAAAAACCATACTTTCCTTGGGTATTTTCAACAAGAAAGCTGACGCATATGTTTAAATTAGAATTATTTTACCAGGAAGAGGAGCCACTTTGGAACCTTCCTGAAGGCACCAAGAGGGCTGCAGAGAGAGAGAGAGATCACAGAGCAGAGGAAAAGCAAAGCTTCACAGTGGGTTTCCCGGGACAGCGCTCTCCACTGACAGACGGACGGATGGACGCAGCAGCAGCCGCCTGGTGGGTAGTGGCTGGATGGGAGACCAACTTTGCAAGATTTTAAGATTTTAATGAATTGTAATTTTCCTTTTAAGGAAATCTATTATTAAACTGAGATTACTGGCTGAATAGCCCTTTATGAAGAGTTGATACTGATTTTATTGACCATGACAAAGAAACTGTTCCGAGGACAGTCTGATGCATAATTAGGGTTGAGTATTTAATTCAACTGATTTGAGAAGAATGATAATTTGGATAATAAGGGTATAGGTGGAGGGATTTCAGAAAGATACTGAGAACACTTTTTTCACAGGAATATGTGAAGATGGAAGCATTTCAGGAAGTGAAGGGTATGGATTTTTCGACTGTAACGCCATCCCAGGAGGTGTTAAACCCCAGGCTGGAGAGTAGTTTGGCAGGAATGCACACAATGATTCAGGGAACAGATGTGTGGTTAGGTTAGGATTTGATCTGTGGTTTCTACACAGCAAGGAGGCTTAAAATAGATGAATACCTGTGTTCCACCTGACAATGCTTATTCTGAACATCTTGGGTGGGGAAGCATCTTAAAAAAATTTCTAATTCTGATGAACAGCCAAGTACATGACTCAAAAAATTGATCTCCTTAACATTTTGACTTAAAATTCTATGGTTTTATTAGTTCCCTATCTCATAGTATGATGTGTCAAAAGCATGAATTTGGTATTTGACCAGTATTCCTTAAAACTCTCCAGGGAACCTGAACAATTCTGGAGACATTTTTGGTTGTCACGTTCAGAAGAGTTAGATTAAAAAGCTACTGGCTTCTAAAGCGGAGAGGCCAAAGATATTGCTACTAAACATACCTCAATGTACAGGACAACCAAGAACTACTAAATCCCAAATGTCAGGGTGCGTGGTTCAGAAACTGTTTCAGAGGCATGTGAGTTTGAACCCTATCTACTCCACTGTCTAGTCATCTGACTTTGGGCCAGTTGTTTGTTATTTTTGGGCCTCAGCCTTTTCATTAGTTAGGCAGAAATTATAATCAGCTATCCTGTAAAATAAGGTTATTGTGAAACTTAAGTGAACTGATATTTTAAATTCCTGGTGCAGTACACCTGACACACTGATGGTTTAAAAAATTCTAATCCTGATACTGAAGAAAAATGTCTTTAGGGGACAGTAAAACTGAGTCAAAGGAGAAGCCAGAATTAGATGCAAACTCATAAATTTACTAATAACAACAAACTCTAAAAAGGACAGACTTTAGAAGTACTAACTCCAGGGTAACTTACTGAAAGTTAAAGGATAAAAACACCTAAGCAAGGAGGGCAGAGAAAGTTTTGGAAGGAATGAGAGAGGCAGGGAGGTGAGCACAGTAAACCAAAAGATAACAGGCTTGGAAAGGTTGTTTAAGATATTTTTATGGGATATTTTAATATTACAGAATTAATATGGTAATGTGTCTTGATAAGTTTCTGGTAATGTTACCATGGGGTAGCTGGGATCAGTAAAATAAGTTTTATTTGGAGTCTCATACCTCTAAAAGCTGACCTTTATTATGCTGAATGTCCACAAAGTGCTGCAATATCTTTTGATGGTGAATTTGATTTTTTTTGATAAATACACATCATAAAGAATGTTTGGATTTAGTAAAAATTGAAATAGGATGTTATAGACAGATAATTTTGTTTATTTGTTTGTTTGAAACTATAAAATTGGTTTTCTTGTTGCTTTGCAAACTAGCTCTGATAGCAGCCCAAAGAAGAACTCTGCAAATAATCTGAGTCACCAAAGTGGTGTTGGAATAGTTCTGAAGCCTACTTTGAGAAAGAAGCCCTTCAAGATTCATATTAAAGTATGATTACAAGGAGTATCATTACTTATTTTTAGATACATTTCATGTGGTGCTAAAAACAAATTTCTGTGTCAGAGTTGAGAAAAACATTCATGGGTTTTCTAATCCTCAGCAATCTGTTCAAGACCACAATGAATGCCAAAGGTCTGAACTTTGTGCACAGTGGGTCACATGTAGGAGAGAAAAAAACAACAGAATAAAATATTCATAGCCCAGATCACTAACTGCAGGTTTGAAATTCCCAGGAGACATTGCCGGACTTCCAAATACTGAATATCTTTTATTTGGAGTATAAATTTCCTTTTTTTGTGGTAATCTAAAAAGCATTTTAAGAATGTGAAGTCACAGCCAAAGATACAAACTCATGCTACACTTGTATTGTTGTAAATCACTGTTCATCTGTTACACATAAACAATAAATATTAAATTATGGTAGTAATTATAAAAATATGGAATTTGATCCTTTTCCACTTGTTGTGGACTCTAATCTAGCACTCTCTGGCTGAGTGAGCTCTTAGCACCATCTGGATAATGACTGTCTGCTTTCAGATTTTTATTTACCTAGAACAACAGCAATAAATATTATTTATTTAACACAGTTAATAAATTTCACTATCATAAATCCTACTTGTCTATGTGGATACCCTTTTGCCTTAAGACACCCAAGGACACAAGGCAGAAAGGAAAATATTTGAAGAATGAGTACTGGTGGTCTAAGGCAGACTGCTTATCTTACTCAAAACTGACCTAACTTCCTTTCATACTTGGACAAACACTCAGCACACAGATTCTGAGTTAAAATGCAGCTGCAGACCCTCTCTGCATACTATCTGAAAGTGGTTATCTCAAAACTGACCAATGGACAAGAAAAGGCTTGCTGGAGTGGTTTGGGTTCCGGTGTCTACTGCCCACAAGCTGAGTTAGACATACATGATTATGATCGTCATGGTCCAGAGAATCATGCTGCAGGTTTGCTTAGCCTGGGCCTTCCCTGGCATTATTACCATCATCTATAGGACTTCAGGCTTCTCCTCTCCGTTTACCACTGACTCTGTTCTTACGCTGTCCACACTATTGTGAGTCCCACATCCTAGACTCTCAATGTCTTCACTTCTGTATCAGTGATCTTCAACATGCTCTATTCGGACCATTCACTTTTTGGGGCCTATTTAGATGCTGCTGTCATCCAGAAACATCTTACTTTGCAAATATCAGATTTCAAAATCCTATCCTCAGAGTGAAACTCCTTGTTTACAGCTAGTGTTACGTGAAATGAGGCCACTGTAGTCACCTGCCCCCACCTCAGGCAGTGGAAACAAACTCTCTTCCTCTTGAACTTGGGAAAGTCCTGTTGACTGCTGGCCCAGGAGCACGTGCTGGAGGAGGTACTGTGAGAATTCTGGATAGCAGGATTCTAGAGGCCTTGGGATTCCACATTCCTGCTGTTGGAAAGCTGCCCTGAGGCCACCACGTGGGCAAGGGTCCTGTTCTAGCACAGGATAACAGTTTATACTGGGGAAGGCCAACCTGAATCTTTGAGCTTCACCAACCCCTCACTTGAAGGTAGCTTTGTGAAAGTGCCCAGGTGAAGACAGATTTAATGAATCACAGGATTTAAAGACACACACCACTGTTGTTTGAAGACGTCAAGGGTTGGAGCGGTTGGTTATAAGCCAATAATGAATACAAATATACCCATTATACCTTAGGAAAAATCTTCAAAACCTTAATTCCCCCACTAAAAAATTTATCAGATGTTAAGCCCTTCTTGGTGGATAATCTTTTCCATCAAGGGTTGATGGGTCATGACAATTTTTCTCTTTACTAATTACCTTCACCTTCTTGCATGCGAGCTAGGCAGAATAACAGCTCTCTGATGTCCACAACCTAATCTCTGGAACCTGGTTCTATTCCATGGCTCAGAGGAATTAGGTAGCTTTGTAGAGGGAATTACAGTTGCTCATCAGCTGACTTTAGTATAAGAGACTACTTTGTATTGGGTAGTGCCCATGGTAATCACAGGGGTCCTTTTCATGTGGAAGAGACAGGAAAGAAGTAAAAAACAAAAATATGAAGGTGCTTTTCTGCAGGCTTTGAAGATGGAGAAGAGGGCCATAAATCAAGGAATGCAGGTTACCTCTGGCAGCTAGAAAATGTAAGGAAACAGGTTCTCCATGGAGTTTCCAGAAGGAACACAGTCTTCCAATGTATTAATTTAAGCCCACTGAGACCCAGTTCAAACCTGTGATCTCCATAACTATAAGTTAATAAATTTGTGTTTTTTAATACATTTGATAATACAAATACAACAGCAATAGGAAATCGATGTAGTATCCTTTAGTCACATAAAATACCTTTCTTTAATTTTATATGCTGTTTTTTTTTTTTAACCTCAGTGCTGTTATGCACATTTTTCTAATCAACCTCCTATTTCTTGCTTGCCAGCAAATTCTATTCATTCTTCAGAACTTATTCAGGGATCACCTCTAAAAAGCTTTCCTATCTACCCTTCCTCCCCACAGATTAATTTACTTTTTCCTCTGTTCCAATGAACTGCAAGGGAAAAGCTTGTAATTTTTTTTTTTTTTTGGTAGCTATATCTTCCAAGTGCCCTCTAATGCACTTAATGATATCAATGTTTTGGGAAGTACTTTGTATGTGCTATTGTGCTCAAAATAAATGTGTATAAATACCCTTCTTCTATGAAGCCTTCTCTGACTACCCATTCTTGTCTAAAGGTCCTATAATTTAATGTGACTCTTTCTAAGGGTTAATCATGGGCAAAACAATGACACAGTCAAATGTGACCTTAGCTCCTCTGCTCTCCCCTTTGAATCATTTCCCTTCCCGTGGAGGTACCGCACTCTCATCTTTGGTCCTTGAGTTCATGGCCTTCATGGTATTCAGTCTCTCTCTTTTGAAACAGGCTCCCAGGAAGTGCAGGGTTCATCCACTCCCTCGCTCACACTGCAGCTATGTGACCTTTAGAGGCCAAGCCTCATAATTCGGTATTCAGGGGCACTGCAGCTGATGAAACTCAAGATGTGTTTGTTTGCTGCTGACAGGTACAATTCAGTGTAAGTCTACTAAGTGAAATCAGGTGAGGGTGCAAGACTCCTCTACCAGTAGACTTAAAAATGAGGGAGGGTGAGCTTTTTAGTTATCTAAGACATCCCACTGATTTCTGTGCATCACTGTCAGTGGACTACACCATCACTTGTGTGTCCCTTACTATGTTCACTATTTCTATCAGGGGATAGTGAGAGCTCTCCTTAAAGGCAGAAAGCTAAGGCCATGCAGATGCCTTTGTTTTCTCATCTCTATTTAGCTCTTCACAGACGGTCTGGATGATGTTACCGCACAGCTACTGCATCTCCTTGTTCCTTCTAAAAGTCTATAATCTGAGTTTTAAGAAATAATTTAGTTTGGTCATTAAAAAATACCAATGGAACAAACTTTAGAATATTTGAAGAGCTAGCACTGAAAGAAAAACTGGGAATTTTACACTATTGACAGAAACAAAAGGGAAATGTTAAGGGTTGCATAATAACTATAGCCAAGTTTCAACTGTGCAGATTTCATTATCCTCCTAATCACTAGTCATAGGCAGGTGGGAGCTGTTTTATACATAAAATAAACATCTCAGCTGGAATGGACAAAGGGTCCAGAGATGAGGAAGAGACTTCCCAAACTCAAACATTCGCAGAGATAGGATAAAGCCTCTATCACTTAAGAACACATCATATCAATCAACAAAACAGAAAAGAGCTAAGTCAAAGAAAGGGCACTGCATAGTACTGAGATGCAGATAATACAAGGCCACTTTTTGATAATGATCAAGCTCTGTGTTTTATACATCACTGTTGATCCTCTCCAGAGAGAGCCCAGTGATAACGGGATCTGTGCAAGGTCACGCTCTTTGCTTTTTAAAACTCAAAGTCAGCGGGGGAAGGTGAGCCAGGAATAGAAAAAAGTTTCTTTTCTACCTCAACAGTCCTTAATAAACACTGTGTTAACTGATAAAAATAAAGGACAGACCAGAAACCTAAAGGATACATAAACATTCCAGGGTAATTTCAAAACCACAGTAAGTAAACTATGTGCTCCAATATAGACACTCTGATTTACTTGATTCTACAAGTACACCATGTACCCTCCCCTCTGACAACCTTGCTTGGGTGGAACTGGCAGATAGGAGACAGTTAGACCTGATTTAAGTCTCATTTTGGAAGAAGATGCACTTAAACACCCTTTATGCCATCTTCTAGGGTATTTATCAAATGCTAACTTTTAAGACAGATAATTATGTTTCTATAGATTTTGCTTCTACCTCATCAAGCTTATAAATTTTTGACAACAGAAACTTACTCATCTTTAAATCCTTAAATATTTTCACGGTGTCTTGCCCATATGCCGCTCTAACTAAAATGTTTGAAACAAATACAAAAGTGCAGCCATTTCACCTTCTTTAGGGAACCTTGCACCAGGGGCTGGCAGAGGGCTTGTGTGAAGTTCTCTCTGGTGAGTGAGCATTAAGCCCTGTGGCCTAAAGAGCAGCAGTCTGTGGCTAAGCGTGTGGTTGGTGAGGGGAACCCCTTGAGGAGGGCCATCTGTGAGGTCCATCTTGAGGGCAGCGCTCAACAGATGGTACTGCACCAACCAGTGCTCCCTAGCAGGAAGAACATCAGTAACCATGGGGACTACCAAGCACCGAGGATCAGGCCCATCTACCAGTGACAAGATGGGGGCAAGGGAGAAATGTGGGCAGAGAGGCTAAGGGTCCTATTTGATTCAGAGAATTAAGAAGATATGATCATTTACTATGCTCTGATGTCTAGAACCAATTTATGAATCTTAATACTTACATATAAAGGTACTGTAAAGATCTAGCCTCAAATAAAACCAAAATAAAATATTATGCTCAGTGGAAGAAGATAAATCCAGAAAGCTACAAGTTATCTGACTCCATACGTATGAAAGCTGCGGAATATGCAAACCCCACAGAAAGCAGATTAGTGGTTACGAGAGTTGGGAGAAGTGGCAGTGGCGAGTGACCAAAAGGCATATAATAAGCATTAAGAACACTTTAGAAGTACAAGGAAAAGTTCATAAAAGTAACTAATAGAGCCAGGCGTGGTGGCTCTGGACCTGGAATCCCAGAACTCAGTACCCTGAGGCAGGAGGATCGCTCTTAAGTCTGGGGTCAGCCTGAGTTACACAGTGAGCACACATGAGTTCACGGCCAGCCTGAACTACGTGGTGAGACCCTGTCTCAAAACCAAAATTACACTTACTGAAACATATGGAATGAAGAATCAGAATATATCAATGCCAGATTAAGAAAGTGAAAATGAACACCACATGGAGGGCTGAATTAATAGATATACCGCATGTTTTTAAACTTATAAAAAGACGGCGTACCTTCTTTTAAGTGTGCCTTGCACATTTACAAAAGCTGACCACATACTGAACATAAGGGTAAATATCTTCCAAAGTATAAATTATACTAACCAAACTCTCTGGCCACAGAGACATTAATGAAAAAAATTAAAAAAAAAAAGGTTTATGACAACAACTAAAACTCTCAACCCTTAAGAATTTAAAAAATACTTCTTGATATATGTAGTCATTTAAGGAAACAGCATTATAAATGCAAACTGTTTTAGAAGAAAATATATCAATCACAAAGCAATCTAAATCTATAACAGGTAGGAGAATAAAGTACTGACTATATAACCTTGGACACATCACTTAATCTAAGCCTCTGTTTCTTTATCTGTAAACTGGGGGGGGGTAGCTACTTCCTCAGTGGGTTGTTGTGAAGGTTAAGTTACATAGTGCTTGTAAAGTAGTCTAGCCACTGAGAATACTCAGAGAATATTCAGTAAGTCTGATCTATGAATTTGCAACAATATAGAGAAATACTAAGGGGAAAGAGCAGAATAGTAATCTGAAATATAGGTTAACAGAAGCTGCCAGAAATCAATCTGTGTAACCTAAATACAACTGGACTTCATCATTCTCTCACATGAAGCACCATTTTAGCACAGTGACACAGCGGAAAGAAACACAAACAGGGCTCTCTGAGAGCCATAAAAACAGAGTGGGTACTTAGGAACAGAGAGGTGGGATTTACATAATTTATCAGACATCTTGCAGCAAAACTCCTGAAAAGTCTCTCCACAGTGCATCCCTAGGATTCCACCTTTTTTAATGGCAACCACTCACGGCTGTCTTTCTGCCTCTGGGGCCCCAGAGTTTCCTCCTGAGGGTCTGCTCCCTTCCTACAGGGCTAAGGTAGCCACTGCTCTCTGCTTTACTTGCATTTTCATCCAGGACTCCCTGTCTCCAATTAAAAGGATCTTTCTTGAGATGCACCCTTTTTTAGATGGGGAGAGACCTAAGTAGGTTATGTGCCTACTTAGGCTAAACCAGGAGGAAATACAGTAAACAGACAGCAGTATTTGTTGCTGAATGATGGGGTAAGCACTTGTTCCTGTCATTTTTCTACTTTTCTTCAGTTTTCAATTTTTCTATAGTGCATAAGTGACCTTTAAAGAAAAAAAAAAACAGGACAAAACTCACTTAGAGTGTACAATTCAATGCCTATTTTTTTCTTCTTATAGTCACACAGTTGGGTAACCATGCTCACGATGTAATTCCAGAACATTTCCACGTTCTCAAAGACAAACTGTGGACTCATAGGAGTCACTCTCCATCCCCATTTCTCCCATCTCTGGCAACCACTAGTCTGCTTTCTATGGGTTTGTGTATTCTGAAGGTTTCATAAATATGGTGTCATATAATTTGTATTCTTATTTGTCTTCTTCCAGTGAGCATAATATTTTCAAGTTCACTCATGTTGTAGCATATATCAGTACTTCACTATTTTTTATGGCTGAATAATATTCTTAGATGTATTACTTCTATGACAGGAAGATATTTTAGCTTTTTTAAAAATTTTAGTTTTAAAGAAAAGAATGGCTACATATGTGTAAGCATTGTTAATTCTACTAAGAGGATGCCACACAATCCAATAATAATAAGTGATTTTTGATGATATGTAAATTGTTTTTCAAAACCATGCATTTATAAAGCATACTAAGCCTGCTAATCGTATTTTTTTTTCCTGATTCAAGCTTTCAAAAAGAACCAAAAATCATAGGACACTAACTGATGCTTTGCTGAATATCAGACACAGATCTCAAAATAAACAAAAAGACCTCTGAAGATACCCAAGACAAATACATACGATTGTATTTCAGGCAGAAAGGGAAAAACTCGTGGCTTTTAAATTTTGAGTATTCAAAGAAAATACTTATGGTAACTGAAATGAGCACTTTTAAGAAATGGAAATAGCACATGAAATATACTGTGAAAATCAATTGCAGTTAAGATATTTTAGGCTTGGATCAATAATATAGTGTAATTTAGCTTTACATTCATTAAAAAGAAAGTAGTTAAAAATATTTTGGTGTGCATGCCACATACATATTTGTGTACCTGAAAAACACAAATGTACAAATATGAATACATAGTCACACATAAATTTAACATTATAATCTTTACTTGGAAGGACAGACTTCTACACATTTTCAGCTACATGGGTGATACTACAATCAAAGCTGCCAGTCAGTGGCTCAAATAAAGTAATGGTTCAGTGAAAGATTGAATTCTGCAAATGAAGAACTTACCCTTGGGCACAGAATTCAGAGTGTTTCAAATACATGAGGGTGCAGGGTAATGGTAACCTGAAGCAGGGTGCTGGTGGTATTCTGGTAACTGATCTAGCTGCTAGTTATATAAATATGTAAAGTTTGCAAAAATGCATCAAACTGTAAACTTGTGATCTGTAGACATTTTTCTATGTTTATAGTTCAATACATTTCTTAAGGTAAAAAAATGATTTGGAATCCCTATAGTTGTCATGGGGGTGAACACAGATTTCTGGATCAGAAATCTTCATCAAAAATTAATAATTTAAATATTGGTCAGTTCTTTAAAGCAATATCAAAGTTGTAAAGTGGTTGTTTAAAATAACCACTATCAAGTAGAAGGCTAAAGGTGAATAAAGGCCATTCTCATGAAGAAAAGTCTCTCTAGTATTTCCTAGTTAGGGTTGTTCATGGAAAGCGTTTCAAAAGATGTCAGTAGGTTAGCTCCCATAGCACCAGAGACTGCTGACTGTGAAATCTCCAGATACAGTGACATTCAAGCCATTGTATTTAAACACTCAAGACAGGTATTATGCCAGTTAAGATTAGGTTATACTCTGATTCAGGCAAATGAAGAAACTTTTTTTTTCCAAATTAGACTATAAATCCAGGATATGCCTACTTAACAAGCTAATGGGAAAAGACTGTCTATCTTTCTAGACCAAGTCATAAAACTTTGAGAGATTTGACTTGTCTTGTTAGAAGAGAGCCCTTAGTATTTAAATAAAGAGTTTAGAAATGCTAGAATCTGAAATTCTAAGAGTTCAGTATTGATCTGTTTGATACACATAAAGGAAAACTATTTACCTTACTTGAAGCCTCTTTTCAGGGGGCTGTAAATTTAGACTTTGATTCTGTGTCCAAAATATCTATTACTCTCCCTTGTTTACTGATGAGAAGCCAAATCTCAGCCCTCTTTAGGCTGCATAAATATAGATGTTTTGATAAAGGGGAAGGTAGGAACCTGTGTTGAAAAGAGTCAGAACAAACTAATGACTGCTAGCACTGGGTTTCATGACTTATGAAACTAAACTTGCACTCACAAGAAGGAATCAGTAGCCTTTGTCCTGTTACATGAGAAAGAAAGGAGAGAAAGAGGTATGTAGAGAAGGCAGTTGAGAAGTCATCTGGTTACTCGAATCATTGTTTTAAATAATACTGATATATGTACCAGGATGTTCTTGGCAGCTCTATTGATAATACCTAGACACTGGAAATAACTCATTAACAATAGAATGGATTAATAAAAAACAAATTGAGGTCTATTCATACTGTGGAATATTATACACCACCAAGGTAAACTACTGCTATATATATTATGAATGAATCTTACAAAGATAATATTGAGGTAAAGAAGTCATACCTAAAAGAGTAACGGGGCATAATTGCATTTATATAAAGTCCCAAAGGGGGAAAACCTCATCTGTGGTATCAGAAGTGAAGGCAGTGGTTGTCTCAGATGAGTGATAACTGGAAAGCAGGATGAGAACGGCTTCTTGGTGCTTGCTGGTTATGTTTTATTTTTGTTTTTGTTCTGGGTTTTGTGTGTGCTGGCTATCTGGGCATGTTCAGCTTGTGAAAAAATTTTTTTGTATATACTTATGCTTAGTATATTTTTTTCTTTATATAAGACACCTTCAATAAAAATATTTTCAGTTCAGATTCTTGAGCCTTAATGTAGATATATTAAAAGCATAGTCTTTAAGTTCCTCAGGGCATCACAATCAATGTACAGCCGAGATTGAGACCCACTGTCCCGGGCTATCTTCATCCTTTGGTATGTGGGTACCAGCTCCAACAGCCTGTGCGAACAGAGTGGTAAATTTGCAAGAATTTATCAAGTCCATTAAAATAGTACCAATATTAAAATTCAATTTTATGCCAATTTGCCCCACGTGGTGGAAATGTTAAAGAGTGTTAAGCTGCTGGGCCATTTTGTCTCAACTATGTGCAGTCACACCAGTAGTTGAAAATTTGTCATTGTAGGATTATTTACACCATAGAAATCAGCCACTACTACAAAGCAGGGCTTGCTTTATGGCTCTGGTAATTGTCTAGATTTAAGAAAAAATGATGTAAAAATTTTGATAATGCAGAATAAATTTCTAAGTGTGTCATATGTGTAGCTGTTACACTGTGAAAAGTACATTTGAGGAAATATCTTCCTGGAATGTTAAAACTACTATGCATTTCAGTAAAGAATTCATTCATGTCATTGATGAATAGGTCCAATTCTAACATATGTCTTCATTGTTTCACTTTTTTCTTACTCATCAACATAAAGGAAAACATTAGCCAACACTTACATGGCAACTACAATCCTCACTAATTGTACCCTGTGTTGGCTATAGATAGAAGAGTTTGGCAAAACTAACAACAGCATTCTGTGAGACTCAACTGGTTGTGGAATCTACAATGAGGAATATTTTATATTTTATTATTATTTGTAAATTTTGTGTTATGCAGTCATTACATCAGAAGCATTATCTAGGTAGAGGGTGGGAATTGAACTAAGGGCCCCGTGCATGCTAAGCATGCACTGCACCACTGATCTCTACCCCGGCCCCTGGTAGCATTTATAACTAATATATTTATGCATATATATGCATCCTTTCCCTTCCCCAGAGAGTGGGTTGATTTGCTAGTACATCACTGGCTATAATTTCTTCCATGTTTAAAAGTCCATTACTCTGTTATGATTTAAGAAACAAACAAACCATATAAAGTGAGAGTCTAGTTATGGTCTATACAGCATAATACACAGTGTATTACAAATGATCTCAAGATTTAATACCTTTGTCCAGAGCAAGATTGCTCTGTATGTATCTCTAAAAACTGTATCTACAGAATAAGCTTTAGATCCAGTGTGCCTCTCCCTGAGAACCTGGCTGCTTATGGTACAGTCCTCCACCCGGCAGTACTAGTATCGGTGGGAGCTTGCTAGAAGCTATAATCTCACGCCTCACTTCAGAACTCCTAAATCAGCTCTGTTTCTGTCTAACAAGATGCTCATTCTTGTAGGGACATTAACAAAATTTGAACACTGCTTTAAAAATAATTAACTTCTCGGTAAGAACTAAAAGTTATATAGAGCCAATTGGAGATTAGTAAAAAGGTTAAGGACCATCTAGCAATTGATGATTTCTAAGCATTGAGCTGCATTTGCTACTTCACAGCACTGGGCGAACCATACAGTGGGTACTTCTAAACTAAAAAAAAAAAAGGACCATATGTCTTGTAATATACATGTACCAGATACTTAAAGGGAAACTGCCAGCAGGAGAATAAAGTCTATTTAAAGCCACTTGTTATTAATAGAAAGAAAAAACAGGTGCAAGCAAGGAAAAAAAATCACCCCACACCAGTAGCTTTCCTCTGTATATGTGATGCACAGGAAGAGTTGCCAAAGACTTGTTCCAAAAGTCCAAAGCAGGGCAGCAAGTGCCACATGACAAAGTGCAGCAGCTGGGGAGAGGAGTGTGATGAAACACTTCCCAGAGGTGTAATTTAGGCCAGGGTAGTTATCAAGTGCTGAGGGTGAAGGGGGAAATTGTAGTGTTTATGCTTTTTCTATCAACATCAATCTGTAACACATGACACAAAGACAAGATAGAATACCCCCAGTACTCAATACTGCAATTCATTATTAAAGGTAGCACATGTCACGCACTTTGAAATGGAAAACAAGTTTTCTACTGGCAATAATATCCTCTAGAAATATTTCTCAGCTATTGGACAGAAAGTATAACTGTTGCTTTGAAATGCAAAGGTCTATGTGAAAAACTTATTGGGATGCTTAAACTGAGTCCAGAAGAAAGTGAGAGGCACAGATCTCCAAGAGGAGCTGTGTATGAAAACTAAAGCAACAGAATATCTGAAGTAAACCATGGCCCTAGAGGGTGAGGAAAACAAATGGAATTATGTGGGGCTGCTGGTACCCAGAGCAACACAAGCAAAAACATTCCTATAACCATCATTCCACCAGCAGAACCCAATGACTCCACTATAACATGTTATAACGACCCAAACATGTTAAAATTTTTTCCTTTGAGATACCTTGAGAAGGATAATAAAGAAGTAACTTTCACTGAGCACCTACTATATATTTCAAAGGTGATTTTATAAACTTATAATCCTCAGAGGGAGGCAATACTTTTTCCACTTACAGAGGAGGAAAATGAGGTACGCAGAAGTATTTTACCCAAGACACACAGCTAATAAAAAGCAGAGCTCAAACAATATTAAAAAGCTCCCCGCAGATCACTCAACTGAGACAGCTGGGGAGGGATCAGAGTGCATATTCTGAAGAAAAGGATTGTTCTGCCTTGTCATTGGTAACAGTAAGTAAAGTTTCCCTTAATAGCATAGCTTCATATTGCTGGAATTCTCTTACCACACCTTTCTGGGTATGCTTTCGATAACAGATATATTTTGGACTTGCTAGTTGTAATTGTGGCTAATTTAGAGTGTTTAGAAGACTAGGCACTCTTCAGAGAGTTTTATGTAACAAGAATTGAGCCTTGGCTGGGATTTGGAAACCTGGGTTCAGTTTAGCGATGTCAGTTATTAACTATGAGAGTGGTCAAGTTACATGGTTCTCTGGGTTCCAGTATTTTATTATCTATGTGAGGTTGAACCAAGTACCATTTAGGACTTTCCTAGCTGTATGATTCGACTCCACTGGTTCAACTGTTTAAGACCAAATTTCATCAAAATATATTACAAATGATCTCAAGATTTAATACGTTTGTCCAGAGCAAGATTACTCTGTATGTATCTCTAAAAACCATATCTACAGAATAATTATTTAATTTCAGTACTCATCTGCAAGAGTAACCTGAAATGAAATGGTTTTAAGTATATGCTTTTCTGAGAGTTTATTTAGAACACACACTGACACACACACACACACACACACACACACACACACACACACACACAGAACATATATTCAAATTCTTAGACAGATTTGGATGCAAATCCAAGCTCTGCTTGCTATTAGCTCTTTAGCTTAATCTGAATTTCATGTTTGCTTCTGTAAAATTTAAACTGATAATGAATATTATGTATAATGCAGTAAAGTGTTTGGCATCCAGAAGAGAATAAGTGCTGGTTGTTGTTATTGCAGGAGTCATTATGGGTTTGGGCTACAGCTGGATAACAATTTAAAGGCAAAGCCAGAAATGGATGATACAGAGAACTCCAGCAGTATAAAGACATGGTAGGTACCAGGGGAAAACTTCACTTATCATAATTCCAAGGTGTTGAGACAGAACAGCCCCTTCTTCAAAACATAGCACCCCATTCGTTGAACCTTCCCAAGTTGGCTTGGAATAAAATCTGAGATCATGACCTCATTAATACTAAGAACTGACTATTAGCCTGTCTCTGTGCAATAAGTAAACTTGGTTACAGAGTAGAGATGATGCAATTGCTTTCTTTTAGATCTACTGGCATCTCTTTCTTTGTGAAACTTGCTAATTCACCCTTTAGTAAATAAAACCTGATAAGAGGCAAGCTGATGTATTTGATGGTGGAACTGGAGGGAGCATTGGAAGACAGGATTGTCCTGGTCACCTGGAAAGAATGGCTGTCACGCTGCCTACCCTTCGCTTTAATGTGTATATTTCCCAATTTCTGCCTCATATGCACAAGAAACAGAAAGTTTCAGGAAGAGGAGACAGTGGCTTTGTTGATAAATAAAAAAGAACAAATAAATAACCAATCTGTAAACATCCCATCCATTTAATTGGCTGTCTCTGGCCCCACCTACTCCGCTTAGTTATGTCTCTCACTATCTGTCCTTTTTCTATACATTTTTTGTGACGTATTTTTCCTTTTTCTTTCCTAGTTTTGGTGATGTGAGTTTGGTGGAATGTCTGATTGGAAAACAGAAGGTGAACAGAGGACCAAATTCAAATGACCTATATTGTGTAAACTCAATTATGGGAAGTCAAAGGGAGGCCTTCTTATAAAGAGAGATTGAACTATGTTTTTTAAAGGAAAAGTCAATAGAAAAGTTTTAAAAAATTACAGTCTTCTACAAGTAAATTTACCAAGCAAAGCCAGCAACATTTCAAATATCTCTAGCCATTTCTAAAGAGGTAGGTCATGCACATTAAACAAATCCTTCTGAAGTTCAAAAAGCAAACAAGTGGTTGATTGCCAAGTAAGTGATTTTCTAATAATAATAGAGACACTATGCTCATTTCAAAATTTCTTCTGGCTCTACATTACATAATTTATAATACAATTTTATTTCTTTAAATAAATCGTAGGCTTACAGTTGGTATATTGATATTTTTATGGCATACCATTATCACAACTAATGATATATAACTTGATGGTAAGGTCTTGGCGTGTAATGGGATCGTCCCAATAATAACAGTGCTCTTATGGAATATGATCTGTTCTGTAATGATTCACTGTATAACAACTCTGTATAGGGTAGAGCTTTTATAAGATAGCCTATTACAACTCCTTTAATGCATAAAAATATCTTTTAACTAATTAAGCTTTTAGAGCTATTAGTTTAAATTGAGGCAATCAGTACATTAAAAAGATGGTATCTAAAGGTTTTTATAGTAATCTGTTCCCTATTTCATTTTTATTACCCTTACATAAAAATTGCTAGGAAGGATTAATAACTATTACAAGTTATTAAGAAAAAATCCAAAGAGAAGAGCAGACAGGGTAGGAGAAGGTTATCAATTCAAACAGAAACTGAAAATATTCTGTTTAACCTTTAGATATTGGCAATTTCTAGGCCTTTGGTCAGCATGTATCTATTACATATCCAAATTTTCCAGGTAGGAATTTATGTCTCAGAATAAGCTAGGACTTTTTAAGAAATGATATTTGTGCCATCAACTAGATAGACATTAGAATTAAACACTCTCTCTGAACTTCCAACTCCTTACTTTGCAGTTTGGCGATCAAGAAAGTGGTTTCACCCACATAGATTTTCTTTTGTTAAGGCAGAATAAAAACATACATTTACAGAATACTGAATAGAACATTACCTGAATCTTAGTTCATACTAAGTATATTATCATTATAACACATTTCTTCCAACTCTAGAGAGCTAAGATTCAAACAGAAGCAAAACCCCAATTCCTGAGCACCTAGATCCCCAGTATCCTCAACCGTCTTGCATCCTGTTGATTCCCAGAGTTAATGAAGTCTTACAAAAGATAACCTGATTCAAGGTTCTTTCAGTACCATTTTACTCACAGAGTAAATAAAATAATCATAATCATTATTGAACTTGTGACGTTACTAATTGAGCATAAAAATAACAAAAATTCTAACCACCAACTATGAAACATGCTCTGAAATGCATCCTCAGAATGATACACATGAAGTCATCAATCTGTTGTCATGGCTTTGCACAGACACTGACCTGGCTTGCTGGAAGTGAAAAAGAGAATGCTCCGTTCGCAGCTTGGCTTACCTACATAAAGGGACAAACACTTCATAAATACTGTGGGGAGCACGTGGAGAGTCACTATAGTTTTCAACAGGTTGCCCCTTGCCCCAAGAATGGGCAAAATCTGCTTTTCTTTTGCTGAGTGCCAGTGTGAAAATGACATTTCTTTCGTTCAAATACATCTTGAAATAGCTAGGTTAACATTTCATAGCACTTGAGAAAATTCTGAGCATTCTGAGATGATAGAAAAAACCCATTTGGCCTTCAATTGATGGATGGGAACAATGAAAACGTCAAAGGTCTTTTATAATACAGAAGCTACGAAAGTGGGAATGCTTTTCATCCGAAAGAGCATTTTCATACAATATAACCCTAACTAAAACACCAAACAACTCTAATTTCCCTATTATATTTGTATAAATTGTATTGGTTAGGCAAATGACATTGGAATAAATACAACAGTCAAAATAATCATAACTGTTCTATGTGTTTCTATTACCATCTCCATGATCACACAAGGCCCAGTATACTTAAAATACACACTCTTCTCAAAATCTGGAAAAATAACAATTGGCATGTTCAGAAGAACACTTCCTAATGATTTTTCAAAGCTTTCCATACTGGGATCAACTGGCTGAAAGCCTTTTCCATATCCAAATATCCAAATATGATCCAGGAATCTCAGAGGAAACCTTGTTTAATACAATAATTTACTGCTCACTCCACCAGCAGAGCAGTATGCAGATATTATTTGTGCTCAAAAGAACTTATGTTTCTTTTCTAGCAACCACTGCCTCTCTTATGCATCTTGTAAATACACTTATCAGCCAGTTGGCTTTTTACTATTTGCTGATACTGAGAGGTCTTTTACAGAGGTGAAAACCATGGATAACTCAGTATTGCTTTTGCAGTTTAACATATGCTTTCTGTTGAATGTGGAGCACAGCCCCAGTTTCACAGCCCTAGTTTCATACCCCCAGTTGAGGGCGGGGACCCCCAAACCAAATGAACCACAAGCTGAGCATATGGCTAAAGTCCAACAGGGCTGCCTAACCGGAGAGTTTTCAGTCAGGGCGATGTCTCCAGTCTTAGCTTCCTAGAGTTTGCTAGATCTGGATGCCCCTGTGTCTATCAACCTTCATGGTCTCCCCCTCAGCCCCCGGAAAATGTGTACAGTCAGCTCTAAAGGCACAGCTTGTGTGCTGACGCGCAAAGCCAAGTCAAAACCATGCGCTTGACGCTCCCTTCTAAAACTTTCTGGCTTGTCCAAGTCTAAATATTGACATTGCTCCTCAGTTGAGATGTTTGATACTGCTGGGGATGGAAACTGCGCAGCTAACAGTAGGACCTAATGATATATTCTTACATGGTTGTGCCTTCCTCCCACTTCTTTTGTTGGGAGGATAGAGGACGCTGGATTTTCTTGGCCTCCCACCATCACCCACCTCCCCCAAAGTTGAGCAAACGTGAGACTAGGAAAGGTGTGTGCAAGCCCCTCAAGGCAGCTCCTGTTGTCACAGCAACTCACAACAGACTCTATAACCACTGGGCTGGGGGGAAGGGAGGGGAGCACTAACTGTGGGCTGATCAGTCAAGTCTCACGGGAGTGCCAGGGCCCAAGCCACCGGCGTATACCCCTTTTCAGGTCCTCCACTCCCCACTACTGTCCTTCGAAGAAAAAGCCTTTCTTAGGGCGCGACCCCACTCCCTCCCTGGTGCAGCCTGCCTGCTAAGGGTGCCTGTTGTACACGTTCTCAGCTCCAACTTAGGGGTGCGGCTGGGCGGGCGCTCCTAGAAATCTCTTGCTGGCCTCCGAAGTGACAATGCCCGTTCTCAGGGCGGCCCCTACGCCAGGTCGGCCCCATGACTCTTCTGGGGCTCTCCTGGCCGCTTGGCACAGCCCCGGACCCTCGCACGCCGCCGTGGGGGGCCGGGGCGGCTGCACGAAGTTTCCTACCACAGTGCACACACGACACAGAACCTACCCTGCAGCCGAGCGACACGCGAGCTCTCTCCGCCTTCAAGGGCCGGGGGGGCGCGGGGGGACCCGCCACTCAGCAGCAGCCACGGCTGCGCGCGGTCGCGGGTGTGCGGGGCCCCTGCGAGCGGCGCGCCGCCCGCCGCCCAACTTTGCACAAAGGCAGCATGGCACTGCCTCGCCTGGCCTCGCCGGCTCGCCCCGAGCCGCCGTGCTCCCCGGTCCCGCAGCCACAGGGGCTCGCCCCTTTGCGCCGCCGGCCCTCCGCCCTCCCTCTCCCCTCCCCCGCCCTGCCCCGGCCCTGCCCCGGCCCCCACCCCGCGCCGGGGCGGGGCGGCCGGACGGAACCGCGCTCCCGGCACCTCGCTCCGAAGCGGTGGCGGCCGCCTCTCGCACTGTGACGTTAGCAGCCTTCGCGGCTATTTATAGCCACACGATTGGATTTCATTCATGAAACTGGGGCCTGGTGTGTCTGGGCTCTGGGACGCGGGGTGCCAAAGCTGTCTCAGCTTTACACACACCAGAGTGGCCCAGGACAAACATGCGCAGAGCGCAGGAGACCCCGGCCCTGGTGCCCAGCGGCCGCGATGGGAGGGTTTGCAAGGTCTGTGCCCGCGTCCCATCCCCACGTCCCACCTGTCTCTGTGCGTCTGCTGGCCCTTTGTCCCAGGCTTTGGAGAAGTAAGTGGGGCCACTAACCGGCTGGGCAGCATGGCTCGCCTCCCCCTAGGAGCTGACCGGCCGCGGACTCCGAGGGAGGACATTGGCTTTTGTTTCAAAAGCGAGCCCAGCTGCTGACTAAGGGCTGCGTTAGCCCAGCCTCCTCCTCCCAGGGCGGCTGCACGTGCTGGCCGGCTCCCCCACTTGCAGCCACCTTCCCAGAGGCAGCGCACAGGCTCGAGGGGTTCCTGCAGGGGGCCTCAAGGACGCACCGCTGCCCCCTGTCCCAGTAAAGAGGAGACTCAACCTCCTGCAAAGGGCTGAGTGAAGGGGTGACATCCACTTCTGGCCTCCTGCGTTGGAAGGATTCTAATGGAAGCCCTTCTCGCTCGTCTAGGTAGACTGCAGAGTTCTAAGCACAGAACCAGGGGTATTTTACAGATTCTCATTGTAAGAAACGTTCATGGGTGTCTACAGAATGCCAGGGATCCTGCCAAGCCCCAAGGAGGTGACAGCAGACAGAATCACCCTGCTCCCTGCCCTCAAGGGAGCACTCAGTCAGCCTGCTAGTCTCTGAAGAGAGAACTGGGGGATAAAGGCACTAGTGTGTCCAGCTTTTAAAAGGGATTTATTCATTTAATAAACCTTTATTATGGAGACTGAGTGCTAAGGATTAGAGACACAAATAAATCAACAATGTGTGCTTGGCCTGAAGCAGTTCTCAGGTAATGTGTTCTTGAGATACTGAAAATCTGGGGGAAAGGGAGCCGTATTTTGTTGTAAGGGTGATTTCTTTGTGTGCCCAAACAACACAACTTGCAAAAAAAAAAATGTTAAACCAACCTTTCTGTCCGCTCCACCCCGAAAACCATCTTCAACTTCCCAGATGAATTACCCCCCTTCTACAGAATTCCAGATAAATTTCAGTCCATGGGCCATTTCTAACCGTCCTCCACTAGTGTGTGATACCTATGGCAAAGGCTTCCCTGACGCTCTCTGAATTCCCCAGAAACCAGAGGAAATTACATTTTTTAAAAATGAGAAAAGGTATCATGAACAACTTGTTCTGTTTAAGCCAGTGTCATGATACTGTCGTGAGAAATAGCATTATCAAGGCCCTACTCTTTGGCACTACGAAGAGAAAGTAGCACCAAGTCAAATATGAGTGTCTAAGAATTCAAGACAAATACACAAGGTGTGATTGTTTACTTGGACCTAAACTGACTTTCCATAGTGTGTTTAAAAATGACTCCATTTTGAAAGGCTTAATCAATATACATTCTTTTCAGGATCACGTTTCTTGAGAAAAGTTAATTAACCCTACCCTGTTGACTCCTAGCAACCAGTCCTCTTCATTGCAAGGCATTTCTCTTAAAACCTCTGTGGGGGCTAAGAAATAGGACACCAACTCAAATGAAATGGGAATCAAAATGTATTGCAGACTCCAAATGTGGCAGGCACAGAGGTAAGTAAGTCGGTGAAAGCACCTTTTTCTCATTGAATCCTCACAACAATCCATGAGAGAGATGTATATATTATTGACCACTTTATAGATGAGGTAACTGATGTCCCGAAAAGCTAATTTTCTTAAGTTTTGATAGTTGTATTTGCACCGTTTGTTCTCTGAAAAGCCTTATTTTACCATAACCTATCTTTCCTCAGTTTCTTTCACAACTTCTGCTATATATTTAAAAAGTTAAATGGTGTGCTTTTCTGCACAGGCAGGGGCTCAAAGCAGAAGACACCCATAGAGGACACCTATTGGTCAGCTATAACCTGCAGCTTCTGCCCTTCCCTGCTAGGGGGCACTAATGCACACAGGCGTCCAAAAGACTTCTAAGGAGGGCATACAGATGAATTAGTCATCTTGGAATTACTCTACCTTTCTGAATGCACAAATCTGAAAGAAAATGAGGAAGGGGCTTTCAGTAAAATAAATTTGTATCATCAACAATCAAAATATCAGAAGAAAGATCATTGTTCTGTGAATTCCCTCCAAGCAAGGGCAGTGATTTGAGAAAACATTACCACATGGTGCTATGCAACCCCAAAGTTTATAACACCTCTCATTTTGGGAAAGTTGCAGAAAATGCAGCAAGTTGTATTTTGCCAACAGGAAAAGGGAGAGAAGGCACAATAACAAGTAACTCCTGGAATCAAAGCCATGATCATATTTGTGCTGTTTTTATTATCATAAAATAATCCTCCTTTGTATACTAAAATTGTTGCTTGCTAATAAAACCAATAGCAAAATTGGTACTTATGTACAATTACTGCATGAAAACCAATTATTTTGTTTTTAAATACGTGGGCAGCCTACTGTGTTGGCACCTGCCTGTGTCCTAGCACAGTGAGAAAGGATCAAGTTCCACCTAACCTGAGCAATTTCGTGAGATCCTATCTCAAAACAAAAACATGATGGGGATGTGGTTCAGGGTATGAGTCCTGAGTTCAATCACTAGTACCTAAAAATAAACAAAAATTATGTTCCTGTGTGTACTGCACACAAATGGTTTTAAAACTTTTGATTTATGGTAAATGTTTTACCAAAATCATTGGATTATAAACAATTCCATAATGTATGTACGGAACTGTTCTATAATTACAAAACCCCATCATGATATCCCTTGTTTTTTGCATTCCCCCAAACAATCTGTTCTCTGTTTCTAAGGTCTTATCATTTTGAGACTGTTATGTTAATGGGAACAAAGAGTATATAATATTTTGAGATTGATTTAAAAAAACTAAGCATAATGATTCAATCAGGATGTCACATCTACTAATAGTTCATTCCTTTTTATTGCTGAGTAAGTTTCTATTGTACAGATGGGCCAGATTTTGTTTATTTACCCACAGAATGATATTTGAGTACTTTCTAGTATTTTGCTATCATTCAAAACATTTGTGTGTAGATTTTTATTTGAACATGTGTTTTTTCTTTGGCATGAATGTCCAGGAATTCAATTGCTGAGCTGTATTCTAAATAGACTATTGATCTGTTTTTTCAAAGAGACTGTACCTTTTACATCCTCACCAATAACCTGTGAGAGATCTTGCATTTGGTATTATTACTCTATTTTCCAAAGCCTCTATTTTACAGAATCTTAGTTCTAGTAGTTGAGTAGGCAGCCCTGTAGTTTTAACTTGTACTTCCCTAATGGCTAATAGTATTGAACTTTTCTTTCCAGTGCTGGAGACTGAACCCAGGGCCTTACAGGTGCGGAAAAGGCTCTTCCACTGAGCCACATCCCTCATTCTTTTTTGTTGAACATTTTTTGTTGAATTATTTACCATCCTTATCTCCTCTTTGCTGAACAATCTGTTCAGGTCTTTTTCCTGTTTTATAGTTTGTTTTTTTTAAGTGAGTTTTTAGACTTTGTTTAATGCATGCTGAGGTCACATTTTGCAAATTGGAAATTACATACCTTAAGTTAACTTATTTTAAACTCAGCGATTATTGTTACCCATTTCTGCTGTTTTATGGAAAACATTCTCGGGTATGGAAATACTTACATAAGACTTCTGTAGACAGAGTCTTTTTTTCTGCACTGGCTCCTAATTGACATAAAGGATCCTCTGTGGCAGCCCAGGCCTGGCCTTGTGTGCAGGCACAGGCCTTGGGGGCACCAGCTGGGACCCACTTGGCCTAACTTGAGGGGCATCCATCTGGTCAACTGCCTGGGATCTTGAATTTAATGCTACTGCTGGCTATTCGGAGATTATTACCTAAGATGAGGCATTTCAAGCGTTACAGAGAAATTTTATGGGTAAGTACTTTCAGGGACAAGACAAGGGAATAAATTCACCCATAGCCTGAAGTGTGTTTTGGCAAGTGGTCTATTCAGAGCCATGGTTGATTTCTAGAGTTAACAGGGCAGCTTTCACATGGCCAACCATTTTGGGTTACCCTAAAATAAAGTAGCTGGTGATGTATTTGACATGCTGCTCACAGTTATGGATATCCTGGTTTTAAAGACAGGCTTCTGGAATAGACTTAAGCAGTAGTTCAGTGACTTCTTTGCCCAAATTACCTTGGATGCCAGGTTTCCAGAAGAACTAGGGCATGATTCTCTCTCTCAGCAATATCTGAACAGCAGGGACCCAATGGGTGGGTGATGACAGACAGGAAAGAGTGACCCTGTTCTGTGGTCTTCATTAATACTAAGTATTGATGAGTGGAAAACAAAATGACCTTCTGGGACCCCTGTATCTCTGGAAACACCTTCTTAGCTCTCCTACCAGAGGAAATGCTTCTCTGAGGAGCTTCTAGTCAGACTTGCTGGGGCACACTGAGGGCCAGCATTCTATCTGAGGGCCATTTTCTCGGCGCTCATGCTTTGATATGTCAACCATATGGAATAGCCTACCATCAGTAACCTCCTTTTGCCCAACTTCCACAGCTAGGCTTTGCATAAAGTCATGTCTTCACAGGTTTCTCTTTGAGTACAAGTGCAAAATCTTTCAGTCTAAGTGGCTGAGCTGTGTGGAACTTTGATTTCAACCAACTTATCACAGATGTAACAGTTCTGGAGATCTTTGAATCTCCTGTTTTCTGCCCACTACTTAGAGGGAAATCAGAGGTGCTTGGTTTATGGAATCAGTTAAAAGCTAATGCCTTTGTTAAAAGCTACAAGTGGAAGTTGATTCTCAATCTTGGGTTTGTGGTCTAGTATGTATAATCATTGTCCCGATCTAGTTTCCAGGATAACCTTCTTTTTTTAAAGCATCATTTAGGATTTTTTTAAAAGAAATGAATACTCACGGTCACTTGGTGAATTTAATATTGAAATTTCCATGAGTACCCTTCTAAAAATAGAAACATTGGATACTATACTTTTTATTATTAGTTCTGTGAAGGCAAAACGTTTTCACATTATAGTTTCTGTTTCATCAGGCACCAATAAATGAAGTCTATTTACTGAAAATGGACAAAAAGATACTGTTTCATATAGTATATTAACGTTTTCATATGTGTTGACATAAAGTTCTTTCCCTATGGATTAATTCATTATGTTTTCTGTTGGGGCAGGATGAGTTTGGTAAAAATGTGATTTTGCAAGCTCTGCTATTCTAACTACATTCTTCTTCCTGTCAAAACTCTCCTACTAAGATGGTGTTCCACTGGCCTAGCTCAGCATGCATAAGAGAGGGCAGCAAACAGCCTTTATGGTCATCTGTCTGGCTTTTTTAAGGTATGGCATTACAGACTGGAAAGCTACCTCATGCTGCCAGAAAAAAGAAAAATATAAGACTTTAGTGGTCAGTGGGTAGTTCTGACTTTTTAAAGGTACAAATATGATACTGTTCTAGGAAAAAAGATATCTGTATTTGAAAGGAACATTTATCTCGGGAACAAACTAATATGATCATCCGTTCTTCATCGTACAAATGGTGTTAATGTAGGACTTCAGCCTTACCTAATTAAAAATAAATTACATCTTTGTGTCATAGCATGTTTAAGGCTATCTTCCTTGACTGACAAATTCATATAATACTTGCTTCTCTTTATTAAACAAATAAAACAATAAAATATCCTCCTCAAATTAAAAAAAATCAGCACACATTAAAGACAGCAGAAGTTAGTACAATGAGAAAGAAATCAGAACTATATTCTGGCTGTCCACTAGTTAAGTAGTCATGTAATTCTGTTCCAGTTCCATAACTCACAGCATCGCAACATTCTATATATCAGATTGAGACAGGAATAACAACTTTCTACAAAGTTGCTGAAAATGATGAGAAATAATGTGAGTGGAAATGTCTTGTAAAATGTAAAGTTCTGTACATACTGGTAAGTGTGAAAATGGGTTTTATTCTGAGGCTACTTAAAATGCTGAGCAGCACTGGGTATCATTTGACTTGGAAGTGCCAACTATTAGCCATGCAGGATCTGTGTCAGTCCTGCAATTCACTCTGCTGCCCTAACTTTGCCTGAAAGCATCTTACATATTAGCCTCCAAAAATTCTATGAGGTAGAAAGTTAAATATTTGAGTGTTGACTTCTTTGCTCTGTCACTGACTTGTAAGTGCTGGTTTTACTCCCATCTGTAGAAGTGAGCTAGAAAAATAAGTAGACTACAAATACCTAACTCATTTCAGGAAAATTATTTCACCTGTATGCATATCATATTTTCTTGTTTACTGAACATCTTTAATGTCAATTCTTATGACTGTCTTGAGAGAGGGGAGAAGTTGTTTCCCCAAAGGTCAAATGACTTGTTGTCTATTAGCAGATAGGGATCTAGGATTCTGAGACCCAGAATTTTACCTGATGCTCTGACTATGTGGAAGTAAATATTCTTAAGTAGTTTAGTTTACAGTATACTAACTTGTATGCAGATATAACTCTAAGAAAAATACAAGTGTTTAGAAACCCCAGTACCCTGGAAGGAAACCTGAGTCCTTCATAGGAAAGCACTAAATCATGAGGCTTTTATTTAGTTAGCATCACTAGTCCTTTCATAATAGTTCCTAACCTAAACATGCAAAGGACCTGATTCTTGTTTAGGACTCAACCACATCTGTCTCTATGAACACAACTCATCACTCTTTAACTGCATAAATGTTTATGTTTATTCTTTCACATGATCTCAGGTTATCTCCAGGTAAACTCTATTTTATGGACAAGTAGCTAGTTGCATCCCATGTGAATGACATAAGAAGTTAGACTCTTAATGACTGACTTTGAAAGCAGGTAACTCCATAGCTTGTGAACATGAGCCAGTAACTCCCAGGATCAGGGCCAAATCTCATTGCCCATCACAGCATCAGTCTTAGAGGAGCCTTGAAGTTTTGGTGAAGTTACACTCATGGTGCTTTGAATAGCATGGACAGGAAAACCCAGAATAAGTAGTTTTAATGTAGGGTGAGGATTCCAAATCAAAAAATCCAAAATACTTCAATTTCTAAAAATTTTTAAGTGCGGACATGATATCACAAGAGAAAAATTCAATACCATCAAACTTTGTTTCATGTATGAAATTGTTAAAAATGCTATATAAAATTATGTTCTGGCTATTTAACATATATGAGACCTATTAAACACAAATGGATTTATTGTTTATATCTGAATCCCATCTCCAAGATAACTAATTTTATTAGTATACAAACATTCCAAAGTCCCCAAACCCCCCAAACCTGAAACATTTCTGATCACAAATATCTTTGATAAATGATACTTAATCTGGGATGATAAGTGATAAAACATTTACAGGACTCCTTACTTAAAGGAGTCCTGTAAATGTTCTTGAATCATTCATATATACAGACCTTCTACCTGACTTAAAGACAGGTGCAATTCTAAAGGAAGACTATCCTTCATTTGTACTCTAATCACTGCCAACATTGACCACACACGAGGAGGCACTTGGAGATCAAGAAAATGTTTCACAAAGATGAAAGTGTTATAAACAGGTAAGGTGCTAGTACGCATGAATAAGAACAAAAACTTAGAGATCACCCTCTGGCTTTTGAATCTGTAATAGTACTGCCTAACATTTAGTAACCAACTACAATGTATTAGTGTGATGCTGAATGCTTTTATACTAACTCTGAACAGTGAATTTATGGAGGAAGCATCACTACCATCCCTATTTTATGGATAAGGAAGCCAGGGATCGGAAAGGTCAAATCACTTGCTAGAGATCAAATACTTCTTAACATTTTATCTTTCTAAAAATCTCAGGTAGGCTAAAGATTGAATAGAGTTGAAGGGAAATGATGTTTATGATACTAGAACTTCAGGGCTTACATGAGCTTTCACATGCAACCAAGACTCATGGATTAGGCATCTGTGACTGATAACCCATCACCATACCAATTCAAAAAAACCACATGATTTATGGGAAAATAGTCAACACAGTATTTAGTTCATTCCTTGCTATTTCCTTACACCATTAAACTATTGTTTCACTTCCTAATGAAACAAGCAGACTGCTATAATGATTTCACTTTGCGCCAGCAATGTCTGACTGAAGAGATAAGAAGGGAAAAACATGCAGAAAAATACAGGCTGAATTAGCAGATTGAGTTATGAAAATTGATTTAAATATAAGGGCAACATGGGTGAGGTTAGAACTTAGGCATCATAGTACATTCTGTACTATGAGTATAATGTTCTCTTTTTCGCAGAGACCTACCACAACTGATGCTCTTACAAACATTATTGTTTGTGACTCATGATTATATTGTGGCTTCATATTTATTCTTATAAAATTTGAGGTGGCTATTTTTCAGAATAGCTTAAAGACAAACACAGGTATGTGAAAAATGGTCTGGGATTTTCTTTAAATGTGTATTCTTATATTCTATGCATTGAGGGACAGGGACTGACGTGCTAGGAGACAGTGCAGTCAGTGCCTTGTCAAAACAAAGTCATAACCAGTGTAATTTAAGCCTTATATTTATTTTAATGTATTTCATTTTATTGTGATTTAATAAATTAAAATGGCAAATGTGGCTGACTACATCCATTATGTTTTCTGTTTTGACTCGGTATTTTTTTGTTGTACCAAATACAGTGAAGAACAGACAATGTGAGCACTAGTCCAGGCCACTGGCCTAAGAGTTAAACAGTGACACTCAAGCCTCAGCACCTTGTGGGAAAATTCTCCTGGGTGCTTTTCTGAGGCCCAGTTCCTCACCTGTTAAATGAAAGTACTCCAACTGTCTTACTGGAATGAAGAATTTGGGGACAGATTTGAGCTCCAGAATGAGCTCAGACTGAACCAAGAGGGTGAGTTACATCCCCTGCCTTTCTTTTTAAATTCTGAGATAAAGTCTCATTAAATTACTAAGTTGCTCAGGTTGGACTCAAACTCGTGACTCTCATTGGAATTATAACATTGGAATTATGGGCATGTACCATGTGCTTGGGCTTATACTATGTATTTTTTGAATTATAAAAAAATGGAAGATCAAGTTGTCACAAAAGTGATTCACACTTTTATTATGAAAAAAATTAAAAACTTATTCTACAAGGCTGGAATGAATTCTTCCTATGTACTTATTATGAACTTAAGAGAGCTGAGAGTTTAATTAGTTATTGGTAGCTCATTTGACTTTGGCTTAATGTTTCCAGCTAATACAGGACACTCAATTATATTCAGATATTCCAGGCATATGTGGTACATATTTACAATTCACTGTTTGCTTAAAATTCATATGTCACTGGTGCCTATATTTTTATTTGCTCAGTCTGGCAACTGTTTGGGTTCGAAAGGGTAAGAAAAAAAAAGGAAGGGAAATTGGATGGAAGCAAAGTAGTCAAAATCATTTTTAAGTTATCTAAATGATGAATTTAATACTAAATAGAATGAAGTAAGATGAATTAGACAAGTAGCAAATCCCAAGATATTTTCTGTTGGACCAGTACTGAGAGACTCTGATGATGGTGGTAACCAGCCATTTATTTTTTAAACACATGGTTAATTTCAGGACATACTTTCTATTTTATCAGCTTCTTAAAGAAACTAATATGTCTTTTTTTATTTAAAGAGAAAAAACATGTAAAGGGTAGAGATAATACAGAATTAAAAAAAAGATAAAACAGTAAGAAATCACTAGTTGATAAATTACATATTGTCCTCTTAGAAATAGTTGTTCAAGTTACAAAATTAAAGCATACAAAGTAGATATTCAAACAGTGAGACTGTAAACAGCTATGCATGCATGAGTCTCTACATGTATTTCTATCCTTTCTGTATTAGAGGGAGAAACAAAACCTAGCAAGACAAAACAAAACAAATTTCTATAAAAACATGAAATCAAAAAGTCATATACCACAGTACAAGGTGATCTACAATGATTGCTCTGTTGTTTCTTATTATCTTCAATAGAATTGTCTATATCATCAGGCATAATTGAATATAGCAATATAATTGAATATAGCAGTACATAATAATATTAATAAAAATAAAACATTGTAGACAGTATAAAACTTCAAAGGCAGGTAATAATCAAACTAAAGTGGATATTCTAGTGAATCTTGTCATCTTCATTGCAGTTGCCTATAGTCTCAGACTTGATACTATCAATCATAACAGCTTTGAATAAAATCTATCAATACAAAACAGTGATCTAACAAACCAGATTTGATTACAATCAGTCATGGTAAAACAGTGTAGGTTATACAGGGCTTAGATTAAGTTAATAGGAAATTAAGGATGATTACCATACTATATCCTGTTATTTTCGGGATAACTGTCTGTGCCCTCAAATCTAGTACAGGTAGAATGACTGGAACAGAAAATAATACATCTAAGCAGAGTAGTGTGAGTAATGTGGGTTTTAAATCCTGGTACACTATTAACAATATAGTGTATCAAGGCCATCTATCTATGTGAGAGATTCTAGCCATCCTTCTCTGCCTCATTTCTGCCATGCTATTTTTCTGCCTTTGTTTGTCTACTTTTCTCCTTCATTCTACTGCCTGCCCCACTCATTGAGGCCTTTCTGTCACTGTTCCTAAAATCTTGATTTTTTTTTTCTCTCTCTAGAATATCCTTTAGTATTCTCTGTAGGGTTGGATTGGTGGTCACAAATTCATTCAGTTCTTCTTTGTCATGGAAGCATCTTGTTTCTCCATTAATTTCTAGTGACAGTTTTGCAGGGTTCATCAATCTGGGCTGGAGGTTATTTTCTTTCAGGGCTTGGAATACTTCACTCCAAGCTCTTCTTGATCTGATGGTCTGTGTTGAGAAGTCTGCTGTGATCTTGATGGCTTACCTCTATAGGTAATGTTTATTTTCTCTGATGGCTTTTAATATTCTGTTTTTATATTGAACTTCTGGTACCTTGATTATTATATGTCTGGATGTAGCTCTGTTTTGTCTGCAGGTGGCTGGAGCTCTGTATGCCTCATATAACCAAATGTTATTTTCTTTTCCCGTGCTTGGGAAGTTTTCCTTAATTATTTCTGTGAATAGCCTTTATAATTCGCCTGTTTGTATTCCTGCTTCTTTGTTCACATTTCTTATTCTTAAATTATAGATTCTCTTGTCATCTTCTAGCCTTTGTATTGTTACTGCCTGTTTCCTTGTTATTTTTAAGAGATCTTCATGATCACACATTGCAAACTTGTCTTCAAGTTTTGATAGTCTATCCATAGTTTCTTTTAAGGCATTTTGCCAGCTTTCAATGGAGTTTTTAATTTCCTGGTAATCTCTTTGAATCTGCTTCATGTATTCTATATTTTCTTTATTGAATGTTTCTCTCCTTTTTTTGTGTTCCTCCCTTCTTCCATCTATGTCTTCCTGAGAGATGCTTAGCATTTCTTTTATTACTCTACTCATATCTTACTTTACCTGATTTAATATTTCAGTTTTGAGCTCATCTACAGGGTCCCGAAGATATCTCTTAATGTCTATTGAAGCCATATCTGATGTTGCATGTTTGCAGCCCTCAATCTCCCTTGCTTTTCTCTCTCCTGGATCAGTGCTCTCAGAGTTCTGGGCTGGGGGCCTCCTCTTGCCTGTCTCTCTTGTCATGGTCCCAACCTCCTCCACACAGGTGTATAGTGGAGGTCCCAGCCCCCTTCCCTATTGGCCACAGTTCCTCCAAAGCACGCTAGCGAGGGACCTCTGCCCTCTCCTGCCTGCTCTTGTCACTGAGGTTTAAGCATGGGCTACTTATGCCTGACCCTCCCCACCAGTCCAGCCAAACTTCAGGGGCCTTCACCAGGTTAGTGCGTGCTAGGTGCAAGAAATTGATTTGGGATAGCTCATTGGGTCGTGGCCAGGGGCACGACCCAGTCCAAGCAAATCCCACAAATCTGTTCTGGGGAGGGAGCAACCAACTGAAGTCACTGTCACTCCCAGTTCAGGCTCCTCCTGCCTGATTCCAACATGTCGCCCATTTGGTCGTGCCCTTCCTGTGGAAGAGGTCTCATTCCCAGCACTGACTGTGGATTACTAAAGGTCTCTTTGCCAGCTCAGCTCTCCATTGGGCTCACCAACCCCTGACTTCAGTGTGGCTATGGCTCCTGTGAGTGGCAGCAATAACAAGTTTGGGTGACTCTGCCGGCCTGTGAGAATTTGCGAATTCAGGCCGGCACAAACTTGGCAGGTCACAGTGGAAAATGCCTTGTCTGGTAATTTTAGCTGTTCTAATTGTAGCCCTGAGATGGCATGTTTGGCGAGCTTTTTTATGTTTTAATTTCTTCCTGTGTCAAGAGGATCCATCTCCCTCTGTCTGGGAGGAGAATTCTCCAGGATATTTTATTCTGGCAAATAAGTTGTTTCTCCCGGGAGGCTTTGTATTTTGTTGCTTACTGATCGGCCATCTTTAGCTCCTCTAATATGTCTTATTGCAAGACCTCTTAGGGCATTTAATGTGAGAATAAATTATCATTTAAAAAGAGAAATAGTAGCTGGAGATTTAGCTCAGCCAATAAGCGCCTGTCTCAAGTGTGAGGTCGTGAGTTCGATCCCCAGTACCAAAATAAATAAATAAATAGAAATGCTCTTCTGTTAATCTGCTCACACTTATTTGACAAAGTCAACCATTTTATGAGTTTAAAATACTTATCATCAATTTACAACATTCTACCAAACATATTGTGTAAATAGTACAAAGATAGTGTACAAATGGGTTAGTGAAGCCAAACATGTAACAAGGATGTTTCCTCCCATCTGGGCAGATATGTGGGCCACTGTGGTCAATTATTCAACAAGTATCTTTCCTGATTACCCAAGTCCCAGATAATTGTGATCTATTGTTATGTAGCACAAATATGTTCATTTGAATTGCTGGCCCTGTATGCATGAACAATGCTGATTATAGAGCTCTGTAATTAGGGGAGCAGAGAACAGCTGACTCAGGATTAGAAAGCATTCTTTTAGCCTAAATTTGTGAGCTCTAATGTGTCAGTGACAGAAGGGCCCAGTCTGAATGCAAAAAGGAACCCATAGGTGCACCAACCTTACTTACAGCTTGAAAAAGAATGCGTCAAAATCATGAAAATTAAGGCTATGCTACCAGGGTTAATGAAATATCTTCCATTTAAATATTCTGCTAAATTTGCATTAATTTTTAGCCATTAATTTTCTCAACTGGCACATTGAACTACTATTACATGGTATTCTACAAAAGTCTTGCTGCGAGCCTCATTTGTTACTAGGTTTACGATACTCCTCTCAGTGATTTCAACTGCTCCCAACCACTAAACAGTACTACAGGAAGCCTTAGGAGTCAGCCTCAATTCCTCCTTTCTTCACCTTCAAAATCAACCTGAATCAAATACTAAAATGATACTGAAAATGGTATACGGCAGACCCTTACAAGTGACTAAATAGAGGAGTAAAAAAGGTCTTTGGAGGATCTGCCAGTAATATACTTATGAATGAATGAGAGTGTGCATAAACTTTTTTCAATAGTAGTAATGGTAACAATTTAATACATGTATTGAATGACACTGTGTTCAGTGCTTTGCATGCTTTTCTCATCTAATCCTCATGTAATCCTGTGTGATATTTTCATCATTCCCACTACACAGATAGGAAAGCGAAGGGATAGGGAGGTTAAGTCACTTGAGCAAGATCACATTCCTAGAAAGGGATGTTTAAGGATTAAAATTCTAAGTCTAAATCGAACTCAGACTCACTATCCAGCACTGTTGAAAGTAGAAAGACTTACTGTGAGCAGACAGCACTTGTGAGTGTGTTTATCTGTGATTTGCCAGAACAGATACAGAACCCCACTGCTAATCAGATTAAAAAGTCAGTAATTGGGTCCTCAGGACATGTGGTTAAAAACAGTGCAGGAAACAAAAAGTCTAATGCCAAAGTGCAGGAGGTAGAAAAGTCAAGACTATAAAAGAAGAATATCACAAAAAAATGATTCCATTATTGTATACTTAAGGTTGAAGCCTGAAAAATTTAGTTGTGAGCACAGTATTGAGAATGTCAATGAAATACTACATTTCCTAAAAATTTTCCAGTATAAAAAATATTAAATTTTCATTTTTTTCTAGAAACCCAAAGCTTCCAAACCATCCTTCTTGCAAAAGAAACTGGACAGGTTTTAGCTTTAAAATGATGATGATATCATACACATAAGAGGAGCTAAACATTTAAAATTTTATAAGTAGGCATAGAATCTACAAGATGCAACTTGGAATTAAGCCTCATGTACTACTGATTGAACACACTGGGCACTAAAACTTGGAATTAAAACATTAAATGGATATAGATTTTCAGAACACTTTTGTTTGAAGAAAACCTTATAAAGCATCAACATCAACCCTCAAAAGGGAGGACAGACCAGAAATTTTAAATACAAATGACTTTATTCTTGTAAGTCATATGGTAGCACTCTTACTGTGGGAGACAGTTATTCTGGTGGCCTCTACTGAAGCCTGCCTCTCACTATTTGTTTTCTTGTAGGGCTCCTCCTTAGGCTGGCCCAGTGACCTCCTTTAGCCACAACTAAGAAGAAAGCAGGTCAACTTTCAGCCCCATCTCCTGGTCCTTCCTGCCAGGAAGAACTGGCAACTTCTGTTTCTGCACTGTAGAGCAAGCTATTCATCTCTTCAGAAGTTGAACAACAGTGGGACTGCCATTCTTGAGAGGTCTAACCTAGCTGTACAGCGTGGTCTTGTGGATAACAAGCCAAGCCTGAGGAAACAGCTTCAGCTGAGGTCCCAGGTGGCAGCCAGCACCAACTTGCCATTAGCACTACTTTGGAATTAGATCCCCATCTGAGGACCTCAAAGTTGACCCCATGTGTGCTACTGAACTGTCTCTACAGACTGATGGAGACCACTATGAAGCGGCTCTGAGCAGGCTTTAAAACTAATCAATTGGCTTTCTATGTTTTCTTGTGAGTCTGTCGCAGGCGTAGGATCCTTGCCTGAAGATGGGCAGAAGATTCAAGGTAAGTGAATAGCTTTGAATCCCTAGTCCAGCTGAGGCCTTTAGTAGCCTGTGATGCTGTAATGACTCAAAGTACAGGATAAGGCCACACCTGAGGACACTTGGCTTCAACCTCAATTAACTGGATAGACACGGTATCTTCAGGCTCCACACTCCTGCAGCGAATGTCAACCTAGAGGTAAGATAGGTCTCCCAACTAACATAATTTACTACTTGGGGAAGTCTTTGAACTGACTCCCAAGGTGCTGCTCAGCTCCTTATATCCTAAGTATCCCCTTCCTTTGTAACTAAATAAATATGGGCTGCCCAGAGAAGTTTTTATCTCATCCCCCAGAGACTCTCAAGTTCTGCTAGAGGGTTTTGATCCTCCTGGAGCCATAAAAACAAACCACTTCACTCTTTTATTTAAACCTTCTCTTGTGCACTCTGGCCTGATCAGTCCATGATAACAGAGCACTGCTCTAAATTTTAGAATTGTGAGCAAATAAGTGAAATACTTATTGTTTTAAAAACAACAACTTTTGCATCAATTTTATGCAATAATTCAGAACCACAATTCAATATCTCCCCACATTATTTTTGGGAGGTATTCATTCATTTTATAAAATAGGGATAATTTTATCATGTTATAATCTTTCTCTTTCCCTGACTTTGTATAGGAAGAAGCATTTATTCATCAATAAATGTTTGTCAAATACCTGTGTTGAGTACTTCTGGACTCAAATAATAAAGACGAGGAGATTGAGAAGCACTCTTAGCTTAAGAAAAAGGACAGAAAAACCCACTAACATCTGTTCAGTGTAGCTCAGCATTGTGTGTAAAGTTCAATGAGAGAACCGAGAAGGTATAATTCATTCTGCCTGCCGTTGGAAAGGTTGCAGAATCTTCCAGGGATTGTCTCTTAAGGATACTCCCTCACCACTCCCCCATTCTGGGAGTAGAACCCAGGGACTTCTATGTGCGAGGCAAGTAGGCACCCACTGAGCTGTATCTGGAACCTTAGGGACACTGTTTATTCTAAGTCTTAAGGGATGAAAGGAATTATCCCAGGTGGGGAAAGATGGAAGCGAGTCATTCCATTCTGAAGGAACAGCACTAGCAGTAAGTTTTGGCAGTAAGAAAGAATATGGTGGTTGGAGGAAACTAAAAGTCTTATGTGTACCTAGTTCAAGGTAAAGTAATGAAAGTTATGTATATCCCTAAGCTAATACCATGCTAATGAGTTGGGCTTGAGGCTAGAGTGAAGCCGGTGATTTTTTTTTTAAATGGACTCAAATAGGGTAGTTTATGTACAGCAAAATACACACATCTTAGGCTCAGTAACTTTTTATATACATAAATGGCCGTGTGTTCACATTTCAGATCATGAAGCCCAGCTCACTTAAGACAAAATTTGACGAGGGTCATAAATATAGGCCTTCAAATACTAAGGAAAGTATCAGCATATCAAATGTACCTTTTATACAAGGGAACGACCTCAAGACTGAATAGTCAGGAAGTCAGGGTTAATTTAACATTCAAAAATCAAGAATGCAAACCACCAGTTAGTAAAAAAAAGAAAACCATATGACCATCCTAATAGACACTGATAAGCAATTGATGACATTCAACACCCAATGTGATAATCAGAGCTTACTGGAACATTTAAAGTGCAGGGAAGGCAAGTCAGGTCTTGAGTGAAAGGCTCTTTTAAAACAGTCATGGTCCTTGCTGTCACATAGGAACTTATAGTATGGTATCCTCTGGGGAAAGTTTCCAGGGACATGAGAGAAAGCAAAAATCCACAGATGCCTAACTCTACCATTTGATTGCCAAATGTTGATTGCCAAATGAGCAATAGATGTACTCCAGATCACTTTAAAAGCTATGCAGACAAGCAAAGACTCAGACATTGAGTGCATTAAAAATGTGATTGCTCTACACATCACAGGCAGTAGTGCTAATGGATATTGCTTACATGTCTCTCAGACCGGCTATTATGCACTAAAACAAAGAAAAGGAAAGAAAAAAAAAAGACCGAAGAGCTCAGGTCTATAATGATGGCTCACAGCAATTAAGATAACAAGTAGATGTCAGGAAACCTGAGTGCTAGTGTTGTCTCTGCCAATTTCCAGTTGTGTGTGCTTTGGAAAGGCAGTTCACCTCTCTGGGCCAATTTCAGTAATTACAAAATAAGCAAATTAAACTAGATGAATTTGGGACTGAATCAGCATGAAGATTGAATCCTACCTCTGTCTTATTATCTATTTGACCTGTGCCTCAGTTTTCACATCTGTCTAATGGAAGGAAACTTCAAAGAATTTCTTTGATGATTAAATTAGATTTATAAATTAAGTGAAACACTTAACATATGCACTGCACATACTGAACATTCATTGTAAGTGGATGCATTAATGTTTTTAAGAATTAGTTATTAGGCTCTAAAATGCCAAAATTATAGTAGACTAAATACCAATTAGTTCTAACATGAAGGTGTGCGAGGCTTTGAAATTTTGTGTAGCCTGCCTATCATCACAGGTGGTACTCTAAGGAGCTTGATAATTTTAGCAGGAAGGAAAACAGAAGGGTAGACATTCTTGTGTGATTTAATCTTGGTAATACACCAATGATTTCATTACCATGTGTAAAAAGCTATGATGGCATTTCTTATACTCTGATAAGTACTAAGTGAGAAACCTAATTAAATAATGCTTCCCTAGATTTTCCATAGAATGCAGTGAATGTGCCAGCCAGACTCCTTGTTGATTATGCTGGTAAATTTAATCAAATACTATGTTTATGTAAGTAATACAACAGAGTCTGACGTCTGTAGTCAGACATGTGGTTTTTGCTAGTTGTAAATAAGCTACTCACACGAACAAAATACCCCCTTAGAGAACCGGAAATTTAATAATCTGCATGCATCATAACATGTTGTCAAATAAATGACTGTTATTTCCCCCCAAAAATCGTATTTATAGTACCCACCTGAGAGTTTCAAATATTTGGTTGGACTGAATATACTGGAGGAGTTTAAATTATATTCCTTTTGGTTCATATTGGTTCATATTCCTACCTATAGTATCTGATGTGTTCTTATGTCTGGACAAGCATAGCCTTAAATCATAAAGAACTTGTAGTGATTATAATTGGACTGCATTTTCTGTGGACTTTTGGGGCACACTGGCAGCTTGGGCGTTCCCTTTGGAGGCCAGTAAGTGTATTATCTTTTGGCTGCCACTCCACTGCTTGCCCCTGTTGATATCCTTGAGTGGGTTATCACTTCAGGAAGATGTTCCATCACATCCTGACCAGCAGGATTGTTGTGTCATACAAAATTTTCTCCTCTTATCTCTTAACCTTTTATATCTATATTTTTTTGAAAGAAGGCCTTGCTGTGTAGTTCAGGCTGGCCTTGAACTCACTATGTAGCCCCAGCTGGTCTTGGACTCATGACAGTCCTTCTGCCTCGGCCTCCCCAGTGCTGGAATGATAGGCATGCACCATCATGCTCATGCATTTGTAACTTGTTATGGACTTGGGTTTGGGAGGTGGATAACAGCATTACCGACACTGTCCCAAGCTTTACTCAAGCAAACTCTTCAACCAAAGAAAGAATGTGAGGTCATTCTCAAAGGGCCCTGTGGCTTACTGTGTGACTCCAGTTGGTCTTTTGAAGTTCAAGGGACACGGTGCACTGCACATATGCACTGCACATACTGATCATTGTTTCAATATAAACTGCCACACAAATTATACTCAGAACGGGGAGCCCACAACATCGTCAAAAGAAAACCTTGCATTTAATCAAAACCTTGCATTCAGTAAACACAGTAGATATATGGTACAAGTACAGTATAAATCCCTCTCACGAATATAATTAAGTCTTTCTCATGAATATTTCCAAAATGAGACAGTAGGATAGAAATGATGCCCAATAGGGTTTTTAAATAGAACATTTAGAGGAGGAAAGCCTGGTTTAGACTAATAGTGGTATTAGAAAGAAAATGTATTCCTGGGTAGGCAGTGTGGGTCAAGAGGTGAACACCCTTGGACCTGGCTCCTCTGCTTATTACTGTGTACCTGCGGATACACTGTGCAGCCCTGCTGAAGCTCCTTCCTCCTCTAAAATAGGAGGGGGCAACTGTACCTGGATACCAGGGCGTGGCCTGGCACACACACAACAGCACTGCCGGAAATATTTTACAACATCATATAAGTAGCCTGCTGTGTATAATCAAATGCATATGACAATGTAGTATGCACAGCCTCGCTAGAATGCCACTTAGATCTGGAAACAGAGTAAGAAAGCTTGCCTGGGAACTAGTTTAGCAATTTTCAGATTAGGTCACGTTGGGAAACTCTGTCAAGCTGTCCATTTCTGAGAGGTGGATTTAATCACACCCATCCAGGATTGCTATGAAGCACTGCTATACATCAGAAAGTGCTTTTACAATCAATAAATTTTATGTGAGATAGGTTATTATTCTATTAATATGTTCTGGCAATTTTATTAACTACAGTAAGCTTTTATAATGTTTTTAAAATATTTTTGCACCTGAAATTCAATTGGTAGGACTTTGTGAATAGAAATTATCAAAATGAGCCACAACTTAGAAAAACATCTGCAGATTGTAAAGCTTATATGCAATTAGCAATCTGTAGTTCTTTTTTGGAACCAGAGTTAAACTCACTTGGCTACCTGTGTCCTCCAAAATAACCCTTCCCAACAAAAAGAGACCCTATCCTAGGATAGTTGTATCAAAATATGCACAATGATTATACTATTTGTTTTAAATATAAGTGCACAGAAATGGTAGAGGCAGGAGGAAACAGTGATTTAATATTAAACACTTAAAAACTCATCTCAAACTGCAAATGCAAATTTACATTGGGGTATTTATAGAGTCCAGATTGGCTTGGATACCTAAAGTACGCAAATTGTATTTTTTTTTTTGCCTTTAAAGAAAAATTTCCACCCCTTAAGCAGCAGCAGAAAATTACATAGCATTTTTTCCATAAAAGATAAATGTAAATGTCTAGATCTTTTTTAGTCATAATTTTCTATTTTCATCTAAAGAAGTTCTTCATTTGAGAAATATTTAAAGGCTTCTGTTTTTTTGTAAAAGTCTTAAAATGAAGCATCACAGCCCTGGAAATAACAGATGAGTAGGTTAATCCAAGGCAAGCAAAAGCAGTTTTTGAAAATGTGATGACTCCAGGTAGAGGTGTCGCAACTGTGTCCGTTTCCTAAATCACTTCCGGTTTCATAAGCATCATCTGTATGTGTTTTTTTTTTTTTTTTACCAGGGATCGAACTCACAACCTTGCACTTGCCAGGCAGGTGCTAAATCCCCGGTCCTGCATTATCTATATGTTGACAACACTGTGGTTCTACAACTCGAACTCTTCAAAGCCATGGTACTTGAAACATTCACCAGTTTTAATGTTTCAAGCAAATATGTCACTCCTAATTTAGAATTAGACCACTGTAAGTAAACACCAGCCATGCTGTTTGGGCTCAAGGTCCATTTCCTAACATATCAGTAAAGTTTTGATTTTAATATAGACCACAGCTACAGATGTGTTGGTAAAATTTTCCCAAGAAATATTGTGAATATATATAATTTCCAGTCAAAACAAACTGAATAAACAAATGATCACATAGACAAACACACCACTGGATTTGACCAAAAGTTATCACAGGAATGTTTTCAAAACCACTCATTGCTGTAGGGATAGACAGTTTTCCTTGTCCTCTGCTCCATACAGAAACCCAAGTAGCTCAGCAAATATTGACTGAGTTATAATTCTGACATAATTAATCTTTCTCTTTGCATATTTCAGGTTTGCATACTGCTCCTAATTTTATAAGATTAAAGTGAATAAAGAAGTTTAATCAGCATATAATGCAAATACAATAAAAGAGATCCTCAACGATAAATTCACAGGTATTATAGGATGCTTTTAGGGCAACCTTGCAAAAAAGGCTTTTTTGAAAGTTGCATCCTTTGCATAAAAGTGTCTCTGAACAGAATGAAATATTTAAACAGCAACATTAACAAAAGAGAAAACCTCAGCATTGCAAAAGCGCATAATCAGGATCTTCCTTTGTGTCTCAGGAAACTTCCTGTAGCTCCTTATCACCTTCCAAATATGAAGTCATGTGTTGCATTGGAACAGGAAAAAGATTGTGGACCCGTGTTCCTCCAAAGCAAAAGTTCTTTTTAGGTTATATTTTCATCAAACTTCCCAAGTCTGGAATTACTGTCACCTCTCCCTATGTTCCAGTAATTTAACAACACTTTCTAAATTATAAGTTCCCTGAAGTAGTTTCTTTGTTCCATGCATTACCATATGTAGTATCAAATATAATGGTTTTTACACATTAGGAAACTCTCAAGTGAATAAATGGCACTTAGTAGTACATATAAATTGATTCAGTTTCCCACTCAGGAAAAAAACACTTCTTTCCTTGACTTTATACATATTGTCACCTTTTCCTACACCATTCTTTACCTCAAATACATAAAAAAATACATAAAAGGGCCAACTAGGCTATGTATGTTATAAATATATACAAATATAAAAGTATACACTTCATACATTTTTTTCCCAGTTTTCCTAAAATAAACTTCATGTCATGTTATTTTCTAATATTTTGTGGTTTTTAAAGCTAGGTACTTAGAAATAAATATGTCACTGTCAACTTGCTAGTAAAAGAATTTGTGCACAGGGTCTGAAGAAAGGGTTGACACTGTAAAGCAAAAGAGACTCCTTTTAAGTCCTCTCCTGTGTTTTGGGCGACTGCTGCCCTCTAGGGGACACGATGAAAATAAGCCCTGTTTCTCAGCGTTCAGCAATTTGCGAAGACTTTGGAAAACTGTCTCATCCATTCAACATTTATTAAGGAAGAAAATTAAAAAGTAATGAAAGTAACTTCATGGGCAGCTGTATAGTACTAAAAATTATTTAACTTTCGTGCTTTTTATAGGGTTCTCTATGAAATCCTTCTCACAGATAACATGTTTTTTATTTTGTCCTTCCTACGTTTCCTGCAGCATTTGAAGCATGTTGCTTCTTGTTCTGTTAGGAAACAGCTGCTTACTATGACTAATGTGTTAGTCACTGTTTGTATTTTCCGCTTTTAGCCTCCAGTGCCCAAGAAACCAGAAACCCCAGACTCTTCCGTCTTATGAAGTCAGTTTGTACAGAGGAAAATATGCAAACATTTCCAGAGTTGTCAAATTTTTACTTATTTCTGGGCCAAGAAGCTTCACTAATTTCAAGTGTAGAGAAAGGATAAACTTGTAATTTTTACACGGTGTAGCCAATTTCAATCTTTATAAAATAACTTGCAAACATTAGGGCTCATATCTATAACAACCCTGTTTAATACACAGAAATTAGCACACTTAATCATTTCTAAAATCTTCAAGGAGAATTTAAGGAGCTAATACTAAAATGAAGTTTCTGGAAGTCAGTATTTTACCTCCGGGAGAAGATTTCATGCTTTTGGGGTGGGAAAGAGAGTGACTTTAGAAGATGTCTCTTTGTTCACCGGCTCAATGTCTGTTGAGTACGCCATTACTCTGCAGATGCCCAGACTATTATTAGGGGTCACAGGCTGCAACAAAATTACTCATTCCTTATACAGACTCATACTACAGATGTTTCCAGTGGTCTATTTAGGGTGTTTTGATTTTTTTCTATTATGATGGTAACAAATGATATGCACCTAATAGAACCTATACTTTGAAATTTGACCATTTCCTGGGCTACGGGATGCAGTCTGATTCTCTCTTGTGACACTGGGCAGCAGCAGCAGCAGTGAGCTTCTTGGTCAGCCACATGTTCACCAAGGTTAACAACCACACTCCACACAGTGTGTGGAGCTGCAAAGCTCTAATACTTGCTAGGTTAGATGCATATCAAATGATTTTTGAGCCCAGTGTGGTGGCACACTCCTGTTATTCCACCACTTGGGAGGCTAAGGCAGGAGGATTGCTGTGAGTTGAAGGCCAACCTGGGCTACATAATGTCAAAAAACCGAAAGGAAAAAAAAAAGCACTTTTGACTTATGACAGTTTCACTTTATTATGGATTTATGGGGATGTAACCCTAGCATAAATCAAAGAGCCTCTGTATGAGAGCACCACATTTTGCCATGTATATTTGATTGTATCCAATAATTATAGAAGTCAACTTTTTGTATATTATCTATTATACTTCAGATTTTTTGAGTAAAGGGAATTTACTTTGCTCATTTTGCATCACCAATACCTTGAATATTTTACTTTTCTCAACCTATTATAGTTGTTTAGATGGGTGTTATTGCTTTCAGTTTACAGATAAGGAAATGATTCAGCATTCTATAAACTCATGTATAGTGTATTTAAACCCAAGTGTGTCTGTACTGTTGACATTATGCTTCCATCCTGTTTACGTGTCAATCATGGTGCCTGGTACACAGCAGATGTCCAATAAGTATTTGCAAAAGAGTAAACAGGTGTGTCTTACCTGAGAGTTTGCTGTTTGCTTTTGTTATCATGAATACCTCAATCTTAGACACAAAATGGGCCTGCAATAATCACAGAATGAATCATTGGAAAGTCTTGAGGATTTTTGCATTACCTTATTTCTCATGGTATATCTATATAGTGGTTGGATCAAGTCTTAAGACAATGAGACAAGTGTTTTATGACGATGTCTCCATCTGTTTGGAATTCATTTTCAGCTAACCTCAAGACATCAGATAGATCACTGAGTTGTGTTGATGGCAATTTTATTGTCAGAAAATTTGAGAAAATGAAAAGGGGCAAAATAAATCAATTCTAGACTCCTAAGGGGAACTGGTTGGCCAGGAAGAAGTAAAATGCATCTTCCAACACTATAAACATACAATTTAAAAACTATGGTGGGGATAGGTCTGAAAAAATCATGGAAATATGGCAAATTTCTGAGAACAGATTTTTAAAAGTTCAGAGAACAGATTAAAAGGATTCTGCAGCATAAGAGTTTGAAAGAGAAATATCTGGAAAAGATAGATAAGTTTGCAAAAGTTCTAAACATACCAAAAACTCAGTATTAGATTTCTCTGTTGGTAGGATTGTGAATTTTTAAAATCTTTATTAAAGCTGTCTGCAAAGTGATTTTTAGAAGATCAAAGCAGCTCTGATTATAACTTACACTGAAACCAAGGCTACTTTAAAATAAACAAGCTCTACCATGTAGTTGCACATAATTCTGAAGCAAAGGAAAGTTGGAAACTATAATTAAGAAATTGCTGTTGTGGTTATGTGACTTTCTTCCCAATTCCTGGGAAATAATTCATTTTTTCTTCATTCACTGAGCATATGTTTATTAAAAACTTTTATATGGGGCCATTGTTCCAGGCCCTGGGAGTATAAGTGTGAACAAAACAGTCTTTGTTCTAGAGGGCTTCTATTTTAGTAGGGAGATATATAGTAAGTAAATAAAGTATGCTTCTAATTCCAGGGAATAATGGTTTTTAAGAAAAATAAACAGGGTAGTGGACAAATGAATGACTCAGTTTAGTTGTTTCAGACAAGTCAGGGAAATTCTCTTGAGGGTACCCTGAATCTTGATGGAGGATACTTGAAGGCTACGAATTGGCCTTGTGAAAATCCAGGTAAATAGTAATGATACGAGCAGGGGAATATGAAATTTACAAATGCCTATATAACTGGAGACCAATTAGAAAAAATAAGTCTCAAGGTGTGAGTAATTGTGTGTTTTTCTTGCATAACTGAGGAACACAATAGTCCCTGCAACAGAAATAACAGGGACACTGATGGCTGAGAAAGAGAACAGAACCGTAGGATTTTTAAGGTTCTTTATCAGGGAGGGTATGCAGTTTGGGATGGGAAGGAAGACTTCAAATGCTGGGAGGGAGGAGAAGATGGGTAAGAAGAGAGTAAAAGAATGAATGCCTCACTTTTTGTTATGAATGCCTGCAAGGACTGGCAGGAGTCTTGTCTCTTGGTATCCATTTTTCATTTCTGCCTCACAAATGATCGAAACCTTGGAGCAAGGAAACAAGGTTGGTATTCCTATAGTTGTTTTGATTAATTTCAATTAATTACCATGATTTTATTAAATGTGACATGTGGTTACTAGCCTTTCTATGTGTCTTCAGCAGTTGTTTCCCCCTGAAGTTCTGCTGTCTTCTGGCATAAATTTCCTTAAGGAGGCTCATGAAAGGAGAAGTGCAGGTCATGTTTTGCCAGTGTAGGGTCGGGTGAAAGGATCAAATAATTTGGCTCTGCAGAAAGGAAGGGAAGCAAAGGGCTCCAGCCTTTGGAAAACAGGGGTGAGGCTTCAAGGACTGAATGAAATCCTCCCTCCCACTCCACTCCTCTCGACCTCTCTCCGCTCTGCCTTCTCTTATTTTGTCAATACCCCCCCCCCCTTTTTTCTCTCTTTCCTTTCCAACAACCAATTGAAATATCGCTCTGTTTGAGCCTCCACAGGAAAACTGATGCTTGGAGTTTTTCCGGAGAGATGGAAATCATCTTTCTACAAACTCCCAGAATGTCACTTAAAACCACAGGAAGGTAATTTGGAAGGGTGCTAAGTGGGTATCGTAGAGTCACATATAAGAATGTTCCTTTGTTCTGTTAATGATTGTAATGTAAGTAGTGAAGGAAATAAGGAACATATAATTTCTATTTCAAAGTTTTAAAATAGGACTATAGCCATCCAATTCCAAGTTCTGAGTGTTTTGATTCTTGAAAATAGGAGGATGCCTCTTCTGTTCCAGAAACAGTGCTAGGAACAATGAATAAGCTGAGGTTCCTTCTGTCTTCCAGCAGGCAATGAAAGCAGAAGAGGGGCTGGCAGGCTAAGGGTTGTGATTATGGATCTGATTTTCAAAAGAGGGAGGGAAGCAGTTTCTCAAAACCTACACAGCAGTGAGCAAATTTAATGAGATACATTTCATAGAAATAAATGTGAAATTTTACTGTGGAGGTTCACAACACACAGGAAAAAACCCAACCACATAGAGATACGGTGGGGTATATGCGACTTGGATTAGATACTTGGAGAAGCATTTGGAGATTTCAGGTACTTCTCTGATATAAATGGCACAAAAGCAAGGAAGATCATGCTATAATGAAGCGATTGCTAATTGTGTTTTATCTTTTGCTGGTCAGACAAATATTAAAAATCAGAGTATGTCCAGAAGAAAATTACTAGGGTATTAAAGGAAACACCCAGAGGGAATTAACAACTGTTAGAAAGAAATAAGATTATCATGGCATCGTAGAGGAAGTCAACATTTCATTAGTCCCAAGCATGCATGTAGGATACAAGTGGAATTTACAGAAAGACACACGTGCCTCAAGTTAAGAACTTCCTTTCAACTAGACTAGCCTGAATTTTGGAGGCCAGCAGATTCCTACCATTTGTGATGTTTCAGCATCGCTGTAGATGTCAGACAAATGTGTGGGACCATCATTCATGACCTCTGAGGGCCCCGCCAACCTTAAGCGTCTTTTCTAGAGTTGTAGACTACCCATTTATTGCACTGCAGTACTGGGTTAGCTTTTGGAATAACTTTTATGCTCTGCTTTTAGAAGCTGGGGAAACGGAATGAATAAAACAGGATTTATAATCCCTCTCCCCACCCCAAGGTAAACACCTGGGGCAGATCATAGGATTTTAAGCATCTCAACTCATCTCAGTTTTAATGTCAGAAAGAAAATCTTTACAAACTGGGGCAACTGCTTGATTGATATATACAAGGCTAACTGTAAAATCATCACCCGGAAACTGTTTCCAGTGTAATCTCCAATCAACCTGCCTGAGGAATCATTCAATGCTATCTGTCACTTAAAAGAATGTCATTAATGATCAATGATGGTTTGGCTGTAATAGTTAATATCAGTTTTTCTTTCAGTGCTAGAATAAGCACACACATGTTTTTGATAGTGATAATTCTATTCCAATTACAATTATTACATAAAAATGGTTCCTAGTTTTGAATATGGTGGGGCTTACATGATGTTTGCTGTAGTCATTGCTTATATTTAGCATAACCAAATGTTGCTATTTTTTAGGTAAGTAAATTCACTATTCAACTAAAAAGTCATATATTTACTTAAGAGAAGAATATTAATGTTCTTATGTATTTTCACCTTTCTACACTTTATATCAAATATTTGTTGATCAATGCATTGAATATTAATTCCATATTTCATGGCTCTTGTTAATTATGTTAAATTCAATGCTACACATTTATTTACCTAGATAACTAACACATTTTTGATAAAAATAATTCATCTTGAACTTCAGAATCATTATTTGACCCCAGAGAAATTCTTTTTGCATTTACAGTATATATAATGGAAAAGTTACCAAACAACATAAGAGTTAAATGTTTTCTAACAATACCAAGCTCAGAAAAGAGCTTACATAGCATCTTTTTCTGCTTGCTTTACATTTATATTTGTGTCACAATACAAATAGGGCTTTTACAGTCCAAGATTAATGTTATGGTTTTCTATGCTCATTCTATATCATCCAAACTGCAGTTGGACCAAATAACAACAAAAAATAATCAACCAAATGCTGAACAACTCATTGCAAAACATTCACGGAGAGCCAAAGTCAATATAGTGGAAAGACCCAGAATATATGCATAACTCACCATTTTTATTTTAGTAAAATTTCAGAGAACCGTGGTGATAATTCAATAACAATAAAACATGTAAAGCTTTGCCAGGACGAGCTCAGGATGGTTAGTTTTTAGAAACACTTTTATCACATTCTCAGTATAGTAATGCTATAGACAATAACAATAATAATATTGGCACCTGAATCTAGAGTCAAGAAAGTCTTCAATATGACATGAGACTTCTATTATGCATTTTATTTTCATATAGAAATTATTTCTAAGTTTCACTGAGTCCAAAAATAGCTGATTAAAAGTAATGCAAACTAATAACCTAATTGTTTTGCTTCTAAATATCAGCATCGGCTTAGTGCACAAAACCAGTACTGGTGGATTACATGGCAATCTTGAGGACTGCTTAACCTAACTACTGCTAATCCTCCCCAGACAGGATTGTTGGATGCAGTTTGCTCTATGGCAGCCCTCCTCTGCAAGGTAGCCTCATTTGCAAGTAAAATACTCACTGATGTTAACAAAGCTCTTCTGTTTAAATAGAAACAATCACAATGTAGAAAAACCAAGCAGAGTTTTAAAAATAGAGGAATTCATGAATTCTTTAACCATCCCTCTAGAAATATTTCTAATATGGAGCAATAGAGGCAAAAGTCAAAGAATGACTACAATCATATAATATGTCTACTAGTTTCTGTTTTATGATTGTCTTTGGATTTAATGGTTTGAAATGGACTGCCTTATATGTAAGTGTAAGCAATTGTTAAGAAAATTACTTCCAGGAAACAAGCAGAATATGTCTGCATTAAAAGGATTTTATTTGCTAAACATTTGTATTCTAGCGCAGATTAGATTTTAGCATGTGGTGGAAATGAGATGCTAGAAACTAAGATTATCACAAAATCACAGAGCTGTGGGATCAAGGGGTCATTTGGTTTATCTCTCTGACTCCATCTCATCCAAGGAGGAAAACTGCTCACTGTTATCTCTAAAAGTTTTGGCACTGACTACTATATTTGAGCCTTCTTAGAGAGATCCCTCTTTTTGCTTTAGATTTTAGTGATATTTTATTTCTGAATGAATTTAGGGGATTATATCATAAAAACGTCAGCGTTTAAATGCACAGGGCAACTCTCCTGGGCAGTTTCTTTTTCCTTTGTTGTTTGGTGGGGATTGAACCCAGAGTCTCATTCGTGTGAAGCAAGTGCTCTACCCTCAACTTTTAGTTTTATACTCAAAAGAGGTAAGACTAAGACACACACTCAGATGAAGCATTGAAAGAATGAGAAAGTAGGAACGAAAAAGAACGATTGAGTATAATATAACTTTCAGAAAAAAAGGACATTTTGAGATGGACATCAGTTATATATTAGGAAAGATTTCTTCAAAGTGAGCAGGGATATGGAACTCTAAAATGAATTCCTGAAAGTAAATTATAAAAACAAGTCTATTGAGCCATGTTGACTGATTTCTTATATTTTTCCTTGTAGGCATAGCTATAAATATAAGCGTATGATAGCTGTTGAACTGGTTCCCATTCAGAACCAGGGGAAGAAGTTGAAAGTGTAAATGGCTAACATTTTAAAGCTGTGACAGCCTAATGCATTCTCTTTCCAGAGACACATCTGCTGCAGAGTCCAGAGACTTCTGTGCTAGGGCAGGATCTTACCCTGTCACAGGCTGAAAAGACACTGCCCATATTTGACCTTATGAATCTCTGTTTCTGGTGCTTCCGCTATTATAATTACCCAACTTCTGTTGGATAAGAGTATTCACTCTTAGGCATTTTTAAATTATATATACATTAAAAGCTGAATTTTTAGACTGAAATATTATTTATTAGTTTGCACAGAAATACTGGACAATGACTGTGTAAACACTGAATGCTGGATTATCTGGAGGGAAAATTGAGATTCAGGAATATTCTTCATATGCCATTCTGAAAAAAGTCATGAATGCCTTGTTGTACATAAAGTCTTTCTTTTAAAGAGAATATAGCTGTTCACAGAGCCAGATCATTACTTTTCAGTTTTCCATTTAAATATCTCTCTATGAACTGTTTCTTTTTGGCAAAAGCCAGCAGAATTATATACAAAGATGGCGATCAATGAAAGCAGAAACACCATAATAATGGGTTCTGGAGTTGTAAAATGGAGAACCTGGGACTCAAGCCCAGTCCAACATTTACAATAATGGGATGCTTGCTTGTATCTCATGTTTATGAGAGGATGTAGAAAATAAGGAAGTGGAAGGGAATATTACCTGGGTTCTGGCCCATTTACTTCATGGTTGCCCTAGAAAGTTATATAAATTCATAATTTTCCTCTTAGGCTATGTAAGCACACAGAGTTCTCAGGAGGAGATGATATATCCAATTTAGAAGCTGTGATATGGGTTAAATAAAAGCAAATGGGAATAGTAAATGCTGTTGAAAGACTTTGGGATTGGGAAAAGCCTGAATGTACTAGATAATGGGAGTGTGGTATATAAGGAAAGTTATAGTGGCATTTTTTTTTGAAATTATATAGCAGCATTTCATTTGGGTTTTTTGCTAGTAGAAAATACTTTTCAAGATGAAATTTCTATACTTCATGTATTTACTTTATACTTGAGATATTTCTTTTGTTTATGTGTGTATATTTCTATTTTTATAACAGAGTGTAAAATAGGCAAAGCATTACATGTGTATGTATAATGTAATATATATATATATATATATATATATATATATAATAGCAATAATAGTCTTCATTATATGGAGATAATCTAGAGATCCTAGTCAAAGGTCAAATGTATTTAACACTGAGTTAGGAAATTGCATGCTAAAGTATTGATTCTTGTTCTTCATATTATAACAGATCACTAAGCAAGAAGCCTAAGGAGACTATTTCAATGACATCCCTCTCTAGTAATGCCTTTTATTTCAAAAATTCATCTTTAAAAACTTCTATTCTCTGATTAAGTAGATGATGTCCAATAGATATGATAGCAAAACCACACAAATTTGAAAATTCTGCATTGCTTCATAAGAAATCATCTTCTTGATAAATTTAATTTAATGCATTTTCTTTTCCAGTATATACACAATTTTTAATAATAGAAAGTTTTATTAACTCTATTTCAGAACATTGGATGTATAAGTACTTCCTTATTGTAAAAATGAATTTTTAACATGAAAGAAAATTTATAGATTCTGGAAGAGTTTAAGTATCCCACACACAATGTGTTTTGAATCATCTGCTTTTGACAACTAACATACCAGTATAGAATTTAAGCTTTAGGAAAAAATTCTTCTTGTGAAGTTAAGACAGGGACAATATTCAATAAATTTTTAATAATCTTAGTTTTATTGGCTAAATTTAAGAGTCTTGAGGTCTGTGAATATAGGAATATTGTATATTATAAATTACCATGAAAAGAAAGCACATTTCTAATTAATTTAAACAAAATTATCAGAACAAAATGTCTGAACTTGTTGGTGCTTTTCTCCCCTAATGTGGGAATTAAAGTTGTAGAATGAGATGGGGAGGGTGTCAGCTGAGTTAGTATTAGGGAGGCTTTGGGGAGAAACTTGGACTGTAAGTGCCACACATATTGGGAGAGGCGAATCTGTGGATAGCTTAGAACAATACCATATGAAGAAGTGCAAATGACAGTAGCAAGGGATTGTTACCAAAGTCTGTCATTTATATATGGTAACTTGTACTTCTCTATACAATGCCTATTGTGCTGATGCAAAAATTGATAAAAATAACAGAAGGAAGAAATGAAAGTAGAAAAAGAAGCAAGCCAGCAAGCAAGAGACAGAGCCCAAGAATTGCAAGTCATTCCAAAGGCAGACATAAATGATCACATTTGTCTACCCTACCACGTTCACCAAATGGAATTATGAACCATTTGGCTTTTTATTTTATCATTAATATTTTAAACTCTGAAAATTTCAATGCATCTTTTCTGTGCCACTGCCCACGTGCCACGTGGCTGTTTTAGAGAAGAACCATTTCTCACCCACATGAATCAGAAGGGGAGAGAGCAGGGATGGCTGATTTAAATACCTTAACTCAGAATTTACTATGGATTTAAAGTCTCTGACTTAATGTTGCATTAACTACTGGTGGCTGCTTTACTGTCTTTAAAACATGCATATATAATTGGATACTGTAATGCTTTGTGGGTAAAATAAATACTGACTCATACTAAAATAAATACTTTGCAAGATGAAGCTCGTGTAGACATAAATTAATCATTTACTGGTTAACCAATATGCAGAGGAAAGAAATAGATCACTTATTAAAGGTTGCCTCATCTATAAAATGGAAAAAATAAAACGCTGATATATTTTACAGTGGTGCTGTGAGGGAAAATGTATAAAATTATCGCTAAGCAGTTTATAAACCATAAAATGCAGTATGAACATTAAATTAATAATATTTGTACTAATGCAGATTCAACACCCTGCATTAAATATATCTTTTGGCCTATTTAAGCATACACAAAACCAAGCTGAGGCTTTTTATTTAATTTTTAATGTTGCCTTCAGAATTCTTCAAAGCATCATGAAGTTATTGGTTATGTTAAAATTTCTCACTGGCTCTCTGCCACCATTTCTAAGATAAAGTTCTTGGCTGTTCCTATTCCCAATTCTATTTTAAAAGCCTTCTTCTAAGGAGCTTTATGCCTTTCACTTGCAGAGACGCAGTAGATTCAAAGGGAACATGGGCTTGCGTTTTTTAAATTAGGGGGATATTAGTACCATGCTCTGGACTTTGCTTCCTTCTAAGCTACAGACTGGGATGGGAAGTGACGGTAGCTTGGTGTGTATATGTGTGAGGTGGGGGGAGGGTGGTTGGTTTCTACAAAGTGTATTAAACTGATCTGCTGTACAAAGCTCATGTGCTGGGACAGCATCGGTCATGAATCAGGGAGGTCTTAAGGCCATTGTGCTGCTCAAAATGTTACCGGTATTAGAGATAAATCAAGCTGCGGCTGCTGCTTTTTTCTTTCTCTTCTCCCATCCAGGAACACCATTCAAGGGCACAAGGGGGAACTAAGCAATACAGAACACAGTTCCTCTCTTTATCTTCTACTTCTTAGTTTTAAATGGAGACTTATTTTTTAGAAGACCTACTTGTATAAAACCTGTAATCCACTCAGCACATTTTTAACACTGTCAGTGTCCCTTTGACTATCAATGATAAAACACATCAAACACTTCTCCACTCACTTCCTTTTATAGAGGCCATTAATATAGAAATGCCTCCTCTTCTTCCACTAAGAAATGATAAATGGCTGGCTAGAGAAGTCTGAAATATTGCCAAATCTCCCCTATGTATCATGTGTCACCAGTGATAATAAACAGTGACTAATCTTTGGTCATGAACTATATTTATGATTTTCTTGTCACAGGTATTTCTTGAGTCAGGCTTAAGGGCCTGATATTTACACTAGGAACATGTGTGCTAGGAAAAATACACTTAGGTTCAAAGAAAACTATTCCTCATATTTTCCTTCATTTAACGATGAAGCTTGACATTTTTACCTTTCTACCTCTTTTTGCACGATTCACCCAGGAATGTTCTGATCTGGAGTCTAATTTATCCCAATCTGCTCACCATTTGGATGACAACAGTATCCTTGTGCAATAGGAAAGACAGTAGGGAAGGGAATGTGGGTAAAGTGCAAACTTATTGCTGTTAAAGTTTATCAGCGGTCAGGAATCTTTCTCCTTCTCCTAATTCCTACTGGGGGAGGAGTAGGTCAAAGTTTCCCCTAACAGAACTGTAATAAAGACAAAACAACAGAATGCACAACCAATAGAAGGCAAATTAAAGCTTTGCGGGAAATGAAATAAAGTCAGTAGTGTGCAATTCTTCCTCAATTTAATCTAACTAATGTCTATCTGGCGAGTAACACGCACTCCTGTCCTCATGTAGCTCATATTCTAAGGGAGTGAGACAAACTAAGTATGAGTAAATTGTATCATTTATCTCAGAAGGTAGCAAGTATCATGAAGAGGAATAAATCAGGAAAGGGAGGATGTGTGGCAATGGGCAGCTTTTTAAGAAAAATCATCAGTGAAAGTTTAACCACTGAGCAAAGAAAGTAGTTTTTAAAAGACAAGATCTTGTAGCCCAGGCTCTCACAAACCTGTGATCCTCCTGCTTCAGCCTAACGATTGCTAGAATTACAAGTATGTGTACAGTGCCCAGCCAGCAGGTGACATTTCAGCAATGACCAGAAGACAGTGAGAGGGCAAGTTCTGTGGATTCTTTGTCCTAGGCATGAAATGGCATGTGCAAAGGCTCAGAGGTAGGCAGCACCCTAAAGAATCCAGAGTGACTAGAGTGGAATGGATTGGGGCAAGGAAGAGTCAGTAGAAAATGAGATCAAGGATGTCACGGTTAGTTGACCACATGAAACAGGAAGCCACTGAAAGTTTTGAGTCAAAGAGCAAAACAACCTGATTTATATTTTATTGAAAATAAACATGGAAGCAAAGGTGGAAGCAATTAGGTAAACTAAAAATCCTGCTGTCCTCTGTAGAAGTTTGATAGATATATTTTGGCAATCGATGACACACATCAGTTTAAAACGAAATGTAAACACATTACAGTTGTCACTATCCAAAAGTAAAATCGGTTGGAAGATTGAATTCAGTAAACAAGCAATTGTTTCCCCAGCATCAAATTGTAAATTTGAGTACATTTGAAGCTGAAGTTATAGACATATGATTTAAAGAAACTTAAGATTGGGGGAATAGAAGCACCTATTGCTAAGGAATAGATGAAACATTTCTCAACATAGTCTGGGTTGTGGAATTGACCAAGTGCTTCCTCTGATGTGGAGGTGTCCTCTCAGATACTTTTCAGTTGCTTGCTTCTTGGGACTTGGACATGGAGAAATCTTGCTTTCTCCTGTCTCTCCTAAGATGTTTAGGTTTAGGACAAATTAGAGCTGAGCAAGTATCAAAATTCATTGGAGGAGTGCCCACTCTCCACCACTTCCCTCTCTCGGAAGTAGATTACTTCATTTCCCTAGGGAAATCTCTACTGAATTATAATTAGGTGGCTAATTAAAAGAGGGATTATCAAGTACATTAAAATATGTCAGAAAGAGGTGTACATCATCTATTCTTTAATTGTGGAACTCTACCTTTTCCATGGAAAAATTCTCATTGGGAAATTCTATATTCAATATGTAAGTTTTCTTTTTTCTTAAGCCAATTTTATTGAAGAGAGTCTGAGATTTTTTGATAGAGGTAATGGATGTTACTTGAGCTTCCTATGACAGTAAGAGGGACCAAAGTGTCATAGTTCTGCTGCACAATAAGGACACACAATGCCATGACAACAACCCCAAGGTAACACAGAGTGCCCAGAAGAATTACTTTTGAGTCAAAGCAACAATGACGACGAGAATAAAACCACTTCCATTTATTCACTGCTAATGCATGCTAGGCTTTGTGTCTCACTTAATTCTTCCCAAAGCTGTAAGATAATTTTATGTCCACTGAATAAAAAAAGCTTAGTTCAGAAGAGTTAGGTAAATTATTCAAGGCCACATGGCCTGAAGGTTAGTTAGCAAGCTGAAATGCAAACTCAAGTCTTTCACCCAGAAATTCTTCCATTAAGCAAGATTTTTTAAAAAAGATAGTTTAACATTACATCAAAACTGTTTTATAAACTTGTTTTGAAATTGATAATATTCATGAATCACAGAACCAGTTAATTAGGATCCTGTATTAACCAGAAGATCAAATTTCCTAGCCATTGGTCCTAAAATCAGTTTATTTTAAAACAAAATCATGCTCACCAGGAGATTCCTGCTATATTGCAAACAGCAGAAGTTAAAAAAGTTGCACTCACCTGGTAAGATGAGTTACTTTTCATTTGTTTTTTCCTGTGTTCCTCTAATTTCTGAGAAGATACAGATTAGGTGATGGTCCATGAACTTTGGTATCGTGCTGTCTTTGGGTCTGCTAGTCTAGTTAAGTATTAAATAGGTCAGTCTATTCCTGAAGTCACCTACAAGCTAAGCACCAAAAGCAGATGGCTTGGCTGATAGGCATGACCAACTATCCTAGGAGGGCTTGCTGAATTGCTTAGAATGTTCTGTACTAATGACATAAAGGTGATTTGGTGTTTCTTCTCAACTATATAACAATAAGAACATTATACTAATATTTTTTCTAGAGTCTACCGTGCATCAAATCCTGTTTGTTATATACATGAGTCAAAGTTTCTCAGCTTTGATACAGTAATCTTAGGGACCGATGACTCTATACAGGGCTTTGCCCTGTACCTGTGAGGAAGCTAAGCAGCATCCCTGGGTTCTACTCCCTAGTTACCAGTGTGCATCTACCTTCCCTAATTATGACGGCAAAAACTACCTCTGATTATTACCAGGCATCACTCTAGAGGGCAAACTCACCTACCGCCCTTACTTTGAGTACTTCTGCTTTATTTCCTTAACAACTTAAGAGGTTGGTATTATTCGACTAATCTTACTGTTGAGTAAACTGTGGCTTTACATTTACATAAGTGCCCAGGATGTCACCAATGATGAGTCACAGTTTCAATGTATGTGGACTGCTTCACTATAGAAGATTCCTAGAAATTCACGTGCCTCCCCCACCCACTGCTAATCCCTTTCACTCCTATATTTCCCCATGAGGATGGAACAGTGGGAGTGAAGGGGGTGCACATGACATACTGCTCAGAACTTCTATTGTACCATCGTCTTTTATTCAACAGATTAATTCCATTTTAATTGGAATTCTAGAAACTAATGAAAAAAAATTACAAGTGTTCGATGGTCTATTCTCAGGGTTCTTGAATCTGTCTGATTTAATTCTAACCAATTAGCATGCCATTATGGAGGAATATTACACTGAGAATCAATATTAAGCTAAACACTAATATTTTATTCAGTATTAAAAATTTATACAAATGGTAACACAAGTGCTTTATCCCTACTTTCTCTAAATGAGAAGAAATGCTTCCTTAGGGTGATTTCAGCAACAAAGAAAATTGTATCTTCTTAGGAGACTATTGGTATTATGCTTTACATACTTCATTGCTTAAATGAATCAATAAGATTTAATTGAATGAAATTTGTTCATTTTCTTTTAAGATGTAAAAGTTTTTCAGGGTATCAAATGGTTGTTTATTTCCATGCCTATGGTATAATCCTATGTTAAGATGATAAAATAGGTTATTGTCCAACACTGCTAAAAAGAACAAAATAACTGCTATATTTTTCCTGATTTTAGGGTATCTTTTTTTCTTGTTTTATTCTACTTGAATATTCTACACTTTTTAAATTCAGATATAATCTTAGGCTTGAATTTAAAACTAAATGTATTCAGAGTCTGCTTTTTATGTCTTCCTTACAAGGAACAAATCACTTAAATACACTATATTTAGATTGATTTTAAACTAGATAAAAATCTAAAAGCCACCTAGATATCGTTTAGTTAGGCATAATTTCAAATAACCTTTCTGAAATTGTGCCCCTAGATTCCCTCCCCCATGCTCAGACCTACCATACTTTTTGCTTGTATTTATTTATTTGGGACCAGGGGTCAAACTCATGACCTCACACTTGCCAGGCAGGGGCTGATGCTGCTGAGCTATATCCCTAGCCCCAAACTCTTTGTTTTTATATGGCTGGGCCACCGCACAGACACTATAGTGCTTCCAGGTTCTTCCTTCTTGTCTCTCTCTACTTCTAACTTTCTACCTTCAGTATCTTATCCAAGCTAGGGTGGATTGTAAAATTTCCATGGTTTGGATCCAATGAAGAATATTTACAATTTTTGTCTCATACACTGAAATTCCCAAGTTCTCAAGTATTTGAAAATTCTCTGCATACTATACTCTTTAGAAAAACTCTTACTTGTGAATTATTATATGCTGTTCCTCAGATTGGTATTAGAAAAACTCTGTTCTATAATTTTGCAATCTCCCAACTGGGTAGGCAAGATCAATCAGTAAAATGTGCATACCTTGAAAAGTTGCTTGTAATTCTAAAGGCTTATTAGAAGTTAAAAAGTGACAGCTGAATCAAAGCAAAAAAAATCACTGAATATATTAAGCTAACTGAAACATTAGAATTGGAGGTATGTTCAGCATAGTAATCGCTATTACAAATTGAAAATTTAAACTAAAAAATAACATTTAATAGGTTGACTTTTCTAAAATACTGACAGGATTTCATTAAAAAGTGTTTAATGCATATAGCTGTTCTGAAAGTTTATTTAAAAATGAAAGACTAATGCCTTAATGAGAGGTATTATTACATGGACATATTTGAATCTAGCTTATGAAAAATAGGACTTGAGAATTTGAAATGCATGCATAAAATGCAAATGGATTTAATTAACTGAAAACCCATAAGACAGAACTTCTTCAAATAAGCAATTACTTGGGGGACTAATAGTGTAAATAGGATCCTGATTCATTAGCACAAATACCCATATGAGAAAAGGATCAGCAAATTTTATTCTTTTAAGTTATTTATGCATATATGGCAGTACTGCATTAATTTGGGGCTTCAATAAAATTTAAAATCTCTTGATAGTTCATGAGCGAGGCTGATGTTTACTTTTGCTTTGCAAATAGTTTATAGGTAGATAATATATGATGTTTTAAATATTTATTTCTAGTCTTATGTACACTTTTTAGACATAGAATAAACAATTTCTAAGGAACCTCAGGCACTTTACAAGCTTTTACACACAACCAATCTATATGCTAATAACAAAATGTTCATATGATTTATTATAACAGGTCTCCTTAAGGACCTCTACTTTGTAATGTTTTGTTGAAGTTACTCTATGTAGTTAAAGGTAGTAAAAGTCACATTTGTTTAAAAGTTATCTATAATTCAGCCTTCCCACAAATTCAGATATGCTCACTTTCCTAATTCACTGGGATAAATGAAATTTTACAATATTAACAGTTACCCACAAAACATTTTTCTTTACATATGCATGAGAACATACAAACCTATGAAGAAAACCAAATACAATAAAAAGTGAAAATAACAAATGACTTTATGGATAGACAAAAGATACTGTCTATTTCAAATAATTTTAAGTCATTTAGGTACAATATTCTGGGAGAAAAACCTCGATTATGTGGCCTTTTATTCCAAAGGCTGGTTTCACTCACTTGAGATGTTTCTCGTTCTAATAGTCTGCAGAGTGATAATAAGTTTTTCCAATTAAAGGCAGTCAGTGCTGAGGCCAAAAGTGGTGATGCTCCCACAGAAGCATCTGGGAAGAGAAGTGTCACTGTGCAACAATCTGGCCATTTCTAAATCTTCCTTGTATGTGACCATGACTTTTCAGAGTCCACATGTTAATTTTCTGCACAAAATGCTACTCACTAAAGAATTATAAGTTTGTGCAAAATGTGTAGAAGAATTATGTTATTTTAATAACCAAAACTTGCATGTTGTTCAAAATGACTCAGATTCTAAACTAGATAAAATATATTCAATTAGAATTTATAAAATCTATGATTGAACTAAAAGTGGAATATTACTTTTGAAAAAGACAAATTCTGAAGACAAATCTGGTTATTATTTGTCAGTCATGACACCTTCGTGCAAGAAATATTTTTATTTCTTTGGTAATTATCATAAGAAAATTCTAAAAAGAAGAAAGCCAATTGTATTAATCAAATTAGTGGTTACTTACCACATCAAAGGGGAAAATAAACTTCAATTCCATTTCCATAACTTAAGAATGTTTGGCATATGCTGCTTGGCTGCTGTAAAACCTAAGAAGAAGATACATGCATGAGATAGTTCATCATAAAGAAGAAAGCTACTCAAACAATAATGGTTAATGTCAGTGGTTACTGCTTCTCAAAACAAGATCTATCTCTCAGCTGGCCACAAAAGTTAGAGCAAAAAAAAAAAAAATGCTGAAATGACCACCACCTTTAGGGACAGAACACGTACCTGGAATTGAATTTTACTCTATAGTATTTGTCTAAGTAAACTTCATATTTATCCATGCTTGACTTCACTGAGGCCTAGTTTCCTTGCCTCTCAGGCAGAAATAATAGTGTCACCTAGTCAGTGGAACTATTTTGATGATCAAATAGAATAATGTGTGGAAAGATACTCAGTTAACAGCAAAAGTATTACTGAACTAAAATAAATTTGGCCTAAACTAGCCTCTATACTTTGACATTGTTTGGTCCAAAGCAGCCACTGAACACAGTGAACTATACTCTTGCTTGATGTTTTAAGAGACCCTATCTTAAGCTCGGCGTATACATGTATACCATACACCATATACACCATACACTGTATACACCGTAACCAAATAAGTGTTGACCAGTCTCCAGCTGGCAGAGGTTAAAAGCTGCCGAAATGCAAGCAACAAAGACAAACATCAACTACAGCCAATGGGTTGTTTCTGTTTGCCACTTCTTATTTTCTAGTTATAAATATAACCTACCCATGTGGTGGAGTGGAGCATTTTGAACCATCTTTTGTCTGGAATGTTGGTGGATTCTAAAAGCTTTTTTCTTACATACATTTCATCCAATTTAATTGGTCTTAGTTTTTCTCTAAACAGTATTTAATTTGTTTATACTCTGAGTTTTTACCTTTAGGACTTGACGTGGCTTCCAAAACAAAACTAAAAAAATAAGAACAGTGAGAATAGAAAGGGACACACACACACACACACACACACACACATACGGGGTGTGCACACACTATCTATATTGATCAACATAATTGATTGAATTTGTAATTTATATTTGAAGTTTTTGGTACTTTAAGTGAAGGGAAGATATAATTTCTTCTATAACTTCTATTCTTAGGAGAAAATATAACACTTCCCATTACTTCCTCAAAGAAACAAAAATTGCATCCTCCAGATGTGAAATTCAAAGAGAAATTTTTCATGTGACACACAATATAGGGATACTGAGATAAAATGGAGTATTTTATGAATAAGACTGACTAGTATGAAAAATTGAAAAGCAAAATAGTTCTTCTTGGAGGTAATTATTACTTATGTAAAAAACTACTATTTCTAGAGACAAACCTGAAGTTTAGATCAGGAAAATTCTAAATACAAGCCCAATAACACTCAATTAGCAAATCATCTTGACCTCCTCCCTTTCTGACTCTGCTTAACACACACACACACACACACACACACACACACACACGAATTTCTTAAGTAATTTTCTCAATACTGAGGAGGAGTTTTGAAAGAAAGTCAGTGGTTACTGGTGACTCAGTGACGCTTGTTAATTGACAGGTAGAGGTAGGATGGACCTAGGTGTGACACAGAACTGGAAGTCTCACAACCTATGTCTTGGGCCTTTTCAAAGGGAAAAGGAAAAGACACAAGTGATTGTATCAGTGAAGCAATCACAGCATAAGGCTTCTTCTTTGAAAGTCACATATTTTTCTTGGCTTCCATAAAACCTCACTTCATGTTTCCTAAGAACACCCCCTCTACACACACACACACACACACACACACACAGGCACACACACACACACAGAGTGAATATTCCTGTTTACTGTCTTCTGCTTTTCTTAAATATGAGCTTTTTCTTGAGCAGATCCTTATCTTCACCCTTTCCCAATTTGCTTTTCTTTCCATACCATTTCCTTACCACCAAAGCCTTGTCATTCTTCCTCACTAAAAGACTTGGTGATCATCTTCATTCTTCCTTTTTACCATGGTACCTTTCCACAACACATCATTCAGCTGATTATGATACAACTTTAACTTCAAAAGAAAGGGCTACTCTTCATTTGCATTCCCAAGGTCATTATCATAAACCTGTCTACCATCCACTACCTCCCAGGCAAAGGTTTCTAGATAATGTGATTCCTCCTTCCAATGACCATCATTCCTCAGCTCTCTGGGTAATGTCAGTTTTCATCCTAAATCTCACATTTTTCCTTCTGCTTGAAAATTCAAACAATGAATTAAATCCAAAACTGTCCAGGATCTGAGATCAATCTACTTACCACTTTACCCATAACCTTTGCACAGAACCTCCCTAGTCATACCAAGCCATCACTCTGCACTTCCACACCTTTCCCTATAATATCACTTGCTGTCTCCTAGACCTTTTTGTGTAGATTTCTCCTGTCTGAAATGTTTATTTATTTTTTTTTAACCCCTAGTTCAAATGGTACTTTGTGGGAACCTCCTGAATCCTGGAGAAAGAACTCATTATATCTTCTTTACAAAAAGTTCTTTTACTATACCCTTACTATGAAAATCACATTTATGATACTTTGATTTATTTTGGATTTATGTACATCCAGTAGTACCCCTGTCCTCAGGAAATATATAATCTATTTAGACAAACCACGCAGACTCACATTTCTAACTTTCATGGGATAATATTCAATGCTTAACTATTGTGGGTGATCTATAAATAATAGGTGACTAGATGATTTTTAAAAGTCAAATAGTACCATGCCAGTCTCTGAACATAGGATTGAGACTGTTTTTGAAAATATTTTCTGAATCATAAGTAATAACAATAAGACCATCCAAGTTTGGAACACATACCAAATGAAAGGAAGAAGGATGGGGACAATTAAGACAAACAAGCACAAGCAGATTTTATTTTTTTTCCCTCTTTTGAGCACAAAGTTGACCATTTTATAAAATTTAAGTAAATATTTACATTTGGGGGAAATGTTAATACATTTGAGCTTGTCATATAAATAACTTTCACGGCTTAAGTATTTTTTATGGCGATCTTTCACAAGGGCTAGATAATGTCTTGCTGGTGCCCATCCCAATGCCTGACCCATATAAGACAGTGCAACATTTGCTGAGTATCTTTTCAGCCGTCCCTCCCCCAACCACTCACTTCCCTGTCACAGACAAACTAAGGCAAATAATTACCAATGCTTATCTTTCTTATCTCCTATTTGCAGCTCCTACTGCTTCTATCTACAATCGGTGTAACCACCTTGTTCACTGTGCTGAGATGGCAACTTCCACTCTTGTCTCTTCATTGGGTGGGTTTTAAATTTCTGTGTTGCATAAGAAGCAGAGAGGATACTGAGGCTGTAGCTCATGTCACAGAAGTCACTGAGCATGTGCTCTGTGACAGCGCAGCCCATGGGATCCTTCACTCACACAGCCACACCAGCCAGTGAAAGAGGTAAGTCAATAGTGCTTTGTGAACATTTGGCTTGTTGACCCTGGCCGCCACAGTCCCACTGATAGGAGATACAGGTGGGCTGTACTCACAGCATTCCCTCATAGACAAAGTTACATTTTCTTTCCAAATTCCAGAACCTTATTCTGCTCTGTGCTCAAATCCCTCCCAATTCTCTCTTTCTAGTGGCCACTAACATGTCAACATGACATTTCTATTTTGCATGCTTTCCAAGTATTTTTTAAAGATATGCAAAATGTAAATATATAAAATATTCTAATACAGACAGAAGCAATTGCAACTATGTTTCTGGTACATATCACTTAGCAATTTCTCGATTTTGTTTCAAAAACAATTACCTCCTGATTAGTATTCTCCATTGTTGCTCAAAAAAAAAAAACTTCCAAATTTCTTTCATCTTCATTTAACTGATGACCACTCCTACCCTTCTTTGACCCCCTATCATCAAGTAATCTGGATTGTTTTCTATGTTGTTAATTCTTTCATCCTTTATAGGTTCATCTCTTCCTGATGAACCATTATGAGCTTGCTTTCTTTTCTTTCTTTCTTTCTTTCTTTCTTTCTTTCTTTCTTTCTTTCTTTTCCTTTTCTTCTTTCTTTCTCTTTCTTTCTTTCTTTCTTTCTTTCTTTCTTTCTTTCTTTCCTTTTTTCTTCTTCTTTTTTATTTTTGAGATTTAGTGTTCCAAAAACAAGTGTTCTTTTTTTAAACTCACTTTTATAATTTTTCTCTAAACAATCAAATCCATCTACAAACCTATGACTAAGAAGATGTCACAAATTTATATCCAAACCTCAGTCATCTTTGAAAAGCTCCACACCCTTAGCCCCACGTCCACTGGCTCAAGCTGTCCAAGGCTGAGCTTAACATCTGTCTTTGCAAACATGCTTCCTTGTCACTTCCCATGGCTTCTATATAAATGTCACAGAAGAGACCTCTTACAGGTCTCTTGAACTCACCTACTTTTCAGAAATCACTTACTTCTCTTCCTCCTCTGGTTCTGGCTATCATTACCTCTCTACTGGAAATGTTCAACTGGTCAAATAGCTTTTGCCCCTTGCTAACTCACACTGCACACTGTTGCTGGAACTATTGTTTCAGAACAGAAAACTAGTGTAATGAATTACAGTCAGCTCGTCAAACAAAAAGGAAAACAGAAAAGCTCAACTTCCCATTGATCCTAGGATAATGACATATTCCATGATATAGCTGAAAAGGCTTTCACGGTACTGGCTTCAGGTTGCTACTCCAGGCTAAGCAGCACGCCTGCCTCTCTCCTCCAGACCCTGCCCTTCTTCCAGCTGCTCATGTTGACCAAGCTCTCTTGCTAAAGGGCTTTTCTACGCATCACGCTTTCAGCCTGTACTGGTCTAGTGGACTCATATACACTTTTTAGGTTTTCTTTTCTAGAATGTGTATCTCTCCTATGTAGCACTTAGAATGGTTTCAATTTCATATCCGTTTGTGCCCTTTTTCTACTCTCTGATCTGTCTTCCCCTGGTCAAGTGAAGGTAGGGAATGGCTAATGCAATTTATTGCATCCTAGCAGTCTCTGGCACATAGTTGGTAATCAACAAAGATGACTTTATTGAAAATACGATGCATGAAATGAATGTGAAAACCAACAATGAAATTTTAGTGAGAAAAAAATGTACTGAGTCTAGAGTTTAAAAATCTTAAAGGACAATGTTGTTATCACTCAGAAGACCATCAAGAACTTGAATAGATTTAAGAAATTAAAATAGAAGGGCTTCTTTTCTCATTCAGATTCAGTAGTAGGTGGATAGAAATGATAAGGATTTTTTAAAATAAGATTTTTCTCTCCTGGGCAGGAAGTACTGGTCTTATCCTATAAGGCATATGCTAAGACTTGAAGGTAACGTTTCCAAACTTTATTTTCACTACTTTTCCTACTGTATATACTGCATCTACTGATCAAAGCCATTGCCAAGGGGCAGGGAGGGAGAACTGGGACAAAAAAAATGCACTGAAGAAGCAAAGAAGAGAATGTTTAAGTATCTGGATTGTGAATATTCTGCTAGGGACTCCTTTTTATATCCTAGCTTTTAAAACCCATGTCATCAAATGCAATATAATTGTCTCTGCTTCCATATGGTGACAGAAGTCTAGCAACTGTATCAGGATCTCAGTAAATAGGTAAAACTAAAATGTTAAATAATTGGTTTTTTTTCCCTCAGTTACATTCCAAATACAGACCCCCACAACTCCCCAACATAATTTTGTAAATTAGAATAGTATCAGTTATGAATGCACTTTTGCAATTACAAGGATAAAAACACTCCACACTGAAATAAGAAATGCCATCTGATTTTGATTTAACACAAAGGGGGAGAAACACATTCCATTTAAGAATGACAAAGAAAGCTGTCAATGTGATCCATTTATAGCCCCTCAGAGAATCCCACAAATCCACCTAATGTTCTGAGAAGCTAGTTATTGTATTTTCTCTCTCAAAGAGAAAGGGCACAGCAGTCCGGGATGAACTCCTATCTAAGGAAAACTAAGGTTAGCAGGAATAACTTGTAAGAGTCAATGTCATCACAAGCATGCTCTTGTCAGGGAAGAATGAGAGCTCTAGGGGTTTTATTAAATATTGTGTAACAATGGAAAGGATGGGCTGATGGAGTGGAATTGTCTGTGAGGTAAAAAGAGGAGCTGAAAGAAAATGGAGATATTGTCTTCGTAGCACCCTCATACCTGGCTCTATTAGCTTAATAAAGCCTCTTTTCAAAGATGTGCTGCTGACAATGATGTTAACAAGCCACACAGTCTTAATTATAAACAGCCAAAGCCCTAGTCATTTTTTGAACATTTCTTACTGGGCTATTTCCAGCTCAGACACAAAGACACATGTCAAAAACAAAATGTTGAAATTATAATCTCCCTATTTCTTATTACTATACTCAGGCTTCCTTCTTTTAAGAAGTAGTTTTTTATTAAATTACATATACATATATTCATGTATAAGTATATATAAAATATGACCCTCTGCAAGGCATAACGGATTTTTTCCTTCTTTGCATTGGCTGCTAAAAAACTGAAAATAAAATTTGTTACTATCTTCTAGCAAGAGTGTTGAATTTCATGGCATAAATTTTGAGCATGAATCTCTCTCCTGGCCTTATCTTATGTTCTTAGTCTTATTTTTTCCTTGAACTCATTTTTTTCTTACCTATTTGGAATATATTTTATATTGCTGCACAGTATGTATTTTTATTAGCCTTTCTCTATAAGCCTTAAATCCTTCCCAGAGCCTAAATAAAATATATAACATTTATATATATTCCTTTTTTCCTGTGGAAGGTTGAGAAATTTTCAAAGGCAGCACATAATTGATCACCACAAATGTGGTAATATCCTAGTATTTATAGTAATTAGTTTTTTGTTATATTTCATACACTAGACCAATTAGACTTTCTTAGTATTTATACCCAATTTTAGAATTTAAATGTTTAACCTGAGCTTCATAGACTCAAGTTGTATGCCAAAAATTATGCATTAATGACATAAATCAGACACACAAGCTTAAATATCACATGATTTCTCTTATATGAAAAATCCAAAGGATAAATAAATTAAACAGCAAAGTAAAAGGTAGATAACTGGAACACGGAGATGGATCTTTTGCACATAGGAAAAGAACCAAGGTAGAAGAGAGAGGGGAAAGGAACATAAAATGAATTAAGATGTGTTATATATATATGTCAACTGTCCATGATGAAGGCAATCATTATGCACTACAAAATGTATTAATACAAGTAAAAAAAAGAAAAAAATTCGGAATAAATATTTTTATAAAGGAAGAGTTTTGGGATTTTAATCTAGTTCTGAAAGGTGAATGACCTAAACAGACTAAAAATTACTGCTTTGTAGTAGATCAACCCTCAAGATTTGGTCTTTATTTATTTAATTAATTGGTGGAGTATTTGTTGAATGCCTACTAAGTGCCTGTCACTATAATAGATGCTGGGAAAACAACTGGAAACCTGTAGGATTCACCTCTGCCCTTGGAGTGCTTCTAGTCCAGGGTGGACAAAGGGAAACAATCAGATGATAATATTCTGAATAAAACAAAGAGAAGTGGCAAAGAGTTGAGATGAGGTAGTCAGGGAAGGTCTCTCTAAGGAGGTGATCTATGGCCTATGAGAAATCTGAGGAAAGAACATTCCAGAGAGGAAAAATAATGAATGTAAAGACTTGGAGGGAGACAAAGGCTTGATTTAGTCCACAGTACTCAGAGAGAAGGAATGGTGAATGGATCTCCAAATCCACATTTTCAATACTTTAGCCTTGAAGTATCTGCATGTTTTCCTTTTCTTTTTTTTAAAGTTAGATTTCCCAACATGAGAGAATGATACACTCAGAAAGCAAAATGCAACACATTTTGTTATACATTAAACTATTCAATGAACACCTGAGCCTACCATTTTTAAGACACTAAAAGATGCTCTTAAATTGCTCAGCACAAACCAAATAAAAACATAACTTCCAAATAGGTAACCCATAACACCTTAAACCAATTCTGTATAATAGGTTTATTAACCAAGTAAATTTTAAGGCCCAGATATTTTAATGTACAGTTTGAGACCAGAAGTCTTTAGAAAGATATCATTCAACCTGTTGAGATCAAAGATGAATGTATAGGACAAAGGAACACATAATGAAAATTGGAGCCAAAAAAATTATTTGAAATAGAGATATTGTACCCTATGGTTTGGAAAATGCTTTCAACAGCCCTGGCGGCATAGATCAGTAAATTAAGGTGTGTCTAAAGAGCATAAACAAATTAAGTAGATGCTTTCATAAACTAAATTTTTAATGAGTATATTAGGAAAAGAACACACCAATAAGATAACTGTGATGCTAAGGTCACAGAATTCTGTGTGGTGCTTACCAATGCCTCGCTGAAAACTCCATGCAAATAGCCTTTGAGGTAGGGGCTACTGTTTGTTCTATTTTATTGACAAGGAGATACTGAGGTTTAGAGAAGTAGAATGACTGGCCTGAGTCACACAGCTTATGAGAGGAGCAGCCAGGGATTAGAACTGAAGCAGTGTGACTCCTCCAAAATGCTGCCTCTAACACTGTCAGCCCTGTCACCTACACTACAGAAACCTAATTGCTTTGTGAGTTACTTCTAGTAACCTCACCTCTCCTTGCTAGTTAAAAGGCTTTAGAAGCAATATTCTTTTGACAGTTAATTTAAATATTAGTCAAAATGAACCAAATAAGATCATAACTATAAGAGTGACACATACAATCTTTCAAAAAAAGTTTACTTGACTTTGGATTTATGTAAATTATTTGAATTTTTCTTAGTATCTCCTCTTAGAAGAAAGAGTGAAAGGTTGAATATTATTATCTTAAACTTCACAGTTACACATTATTTTTGCTAACTTATTTCTGTCCTCATTGCTTTCTTTTTTTCCTTCTCCTTTTCTTTTTCTTTCTCTCCCTCTTCTTCTTCCTCTTCTTTCTCTTTCTCCTCCTCCTCTTTCTCAGTTTTTAAGTGATATAATCTCAACTTGGAAAAAGGTGATTTTAAAGCTAGAAATTTAGAAATCACCAATCATTTCTTCTTTTTTTAAATTTTATTTCTCCAAAACCATTCATGCAGACTGCTGGAGGACAGTCCCTTCTGAATGGTGAGAGGGCAGCAGTAGCCTAATATGTTGCCATTAATGTCTATGCAGTATCACATGCTGTGCCACGTAAGGTACAATTTCATTTCATCCTCATAACAATGCTTTTAATAACTTCTCATTATTTTCAGTTCACAGTCCAGGAGACAGTGATCCATAGAAGTCCATAAATGGAGGAGCTGATGCCAGACCTAGGGACTCTGTAGCTCCCTATAATTCTCCGTATCACTTCCTTTTTTTTTTTTTTTGGTTATTTTCTGCTTTCTAATGGACACATTAATAATTTGCTATTTCCCACATGACAACTGAAATCCTTAAGATTTTAAAGCTTGCAATCATCTAGAGTTTTCTTTCTATCCCTAACCTGATCATGCTAAGTTTTGAGCATTGTACACTAAATACTACCCTCAAGGGTTAAGGGAATCTGCCTTCTCTCAAAGCTTCAAGGTCCCTTCACACACTATCTAGCTAAATTCTACTACTCTTAACGGCCCAGTTCAAATTCCACTCTTCTAAATCACCTTCCAAAGCTCTCCAGGTCAGGGTAAGCAAACAGGACAGATGCTTCTGCTGCCTGCCTCTGCTGAGCTGCTTACAGAGCTCGGAATGGAATGTGACACCAGGCACTTTGCTCAGGAGCAGTCCAGAACTCTTCTCAGTTTCTCCAAGCTAACATCCACTCAGCGATCTCTTGATTCTGGATACTAATGACATTTTCTGAGCAGGGTTGCCAGGTTTAGTTTAGCAAAAGGAATATTATGTGAGAAGTACTTATACTAAAGCATGACTTTTTGTACATTTAAAATTCAAATTTAGCTGGGACATTTTTTTAAACTTGATCTGAAATGTTGGAGGGCAAAGGAATTCATTATTTCTTCACAGAATTTAACAGTCAACTCTTATTGCTAATTATTGACTTATTTATCTGGTCCAATTAATAGATATATCATGATATATATGCATATATATGTTTATACATACACACATCTATATATTATATACATGATTTTTTGTGCAAAATAATTGATGACCATTACATATGGTAAAACAATTTTATCTTCTATTTGCTAAATCCAAGCACACTAACTTCTCTATTTTTTTTTTTCTTTGCAGGACTTGGGACTGAACCCAAGGATGCTCTACATGTGAACTGTGTACTCAGCCCATTGCTAAATTTTTTGAAATAAATTGTCAAGGCTGAGCTCAAATGTGGGATCCTCTTGCTTAAGCACCCCAAGTACTTGACATTACAGTCATGCACCACCACACCTGGTTCCTTTTCTTTACAATTCTCACAGGTGAAATCTTGAAAAATTTAAAATACACCAGTATTATTATTTGGACTTCAAAATTAGATCTTTAGACCATTTTATTGAGAGATCACCAAAAGTGTTTGTTAAAAACGCAGCTGACTGGATGCAACTCTAGCCCTATTCATTCAGAACTGTGCAGAATGACTTCAAGAAATCTTGGTTTTAAAAAAGGCTTTCATAGCACTTTTGTTTATGGATGTAATACTCTAGAAAAGACTTACATAAGTCAAAGGAGCTAAATTTTCATTTCAGTCCTTAATGACACACCTATCTTTCGGAGTTCAAAATATCAACTTTCAAATGTGTCTTGAATCTCTTACCCTAGTGTTAAATGCACAGCACTGCGCTTTTCCTTTGGAGATTCTAAGCATTTAAAGAGATTGGTAAATTAATGGTTGGTATTAAAAAGGCTGACTGAAAGATCATTAAAATAGGAGATGAGTCACTAAAGTCTACATAAGATACAGAAAAGTAGAGTAGAGTAGAATGTGCTAATACCCTTACCCAGAAAGGGTCCAGGCAACCTCAAGTCCTTGGGGTTTCAGACCAGAGCACCAATGTTCAAACTTCCCTGTGACTGCTGACTGAGTGGTCCCCAAAACTTTTGGTCACCTCATAGAATAACGTTGGTCTGGAAGTCAGGGGGCTTAGGTTCACAATTTTGGGGCTGTATTTTTTTTTGTGGGGGTGTGTGTTAATTTTCTCATCAATAAAACAATGGCATATAACTTTAAAAAAGCTTTTAATAACTATCTTCCAAACGTAAGTTTCTACTGTTCTGAAGTTCAGTTTCTACTGCTGTAAAATATGGGGTTGGGCCACATGCAGTCTGTCCATTTGTTCTGTGTTCCTGAGGACAACCCTGCTGTCTCAGTCACTATACTTGGATCTCCATTCATAATTCAAGCTCATGCTCTCTAACAGTGGAGGATCAATGATGCTTCATTTAGGACTTTCCAAGGAAGGGACACTCTCTTGGCCATTCACACAGATATTTTATAAGAGAAAGCTATTCATTCAAAGTCACTTATTGGTCAACGACTCTGTGCTGCCTGTTACAGTTCTGGGCCCTAGAAATATAGTAATGAAACAAGTCAAATAAAATGAGGTCTGGCCTCATGCAGCCTATACTCTGGTTGGGGAGAAGATACCCAAGCATGTGTAAACTGAGATATAAATAAAACAACTTTTATTTGTAAGCAGTCATATAAAGGATGTCTAAGGCTCAAGATAAAGAATCACAGAAGTGCGCTCAGGAAGAGGAGAAGGTAGGATTTACCTACATCTAAAGTAAGACATATAAATGGGAGTGGGGAGGTGGGTGGAGGAAGGGGTAGGGAAGTGGACAGCATATTCTAGAATCCTATGAAAGGAATAGCTTTTGGCAATCAAAATTCTGGAAAGGTTCCTTCCATTTCTGAGAGATAATTCAAATTTAAGGAGAGAGAGGAGAGGCTCAGAAGTTGAAGGCACCCACCTGAAGTCAGCTTGCTTAATGAGAGAACTCTTCCACACTTTGGTCCAGATGTGAGATCTTCCTAGTTAGAGATTATAGTGCAGCCCAAGGGCTGGGCTGCCTCATTCCAGGAACTGCTTGCCTGCTTCTGTGAGCCTCAGTCTTCTTTTGTGTGGAAAGAGGCAGCATCTACCGTGTCAAATGGTTACAGGGATTTAACGAGATAATGTGGCTTGGTGCCCAATAAGCGCCAGCTCTTTTGTTTGTCACCTAGTGCACTTTCACCCACACCAAGCTGCTGGGAAGTACAGACAATAGACAAAAGTACAGCAGCAGGCAAGCAGCTTGCAGAAAGGAGGAGTGGTGGCAGAAAGCAAGTTCTGGAACACAGGGCTGGGGCTCAGGTAGCACCTACCTATCTTAGAGATCCAAGAGGAGGAAATGAGAAGAAAAGGCCACTCAAGTGGGACAATACCAAGGAAAAATATTGTCAACTTCACGGTTTTGCTCACAGCTTAATTTGCTAGTGGTGAATCTAGAGTTGTCTTCACAAAACAGGAAAAATGACTAGCATCAATATTTATACTTAGAATTAGCATAGAAGAAATAGGTTGTACTCTAGGATACTACTATACAGAAGAATGACACACTTTATTATTAAAAACACAGTAAGAGAAAAATGTTATGTTAACGTGTCACTCAATCGACTGGGAACAAGCCAATGAACTATAGGATATTAAAATAATAGCTGATATTAAAGGGGTTTAAAAACCAAACCCATGCTATTGGAAGAATGAATAATTTATTCAAGTAACTAGGACGATTTTCTTTATTGTCTGTGAACAAAACCACAGACTGAACTTCAGCCTTAAAATATCAAGAGGCAATTTCATAGATTAAAGCTGACAACTATTAGCCTGCCCCACAAACCTGCAGGCCCTCCCCCTGCCTCTCCCTCAGTGTTAGGGAATGTTTATGGTCTGGGTACACAGGAATCTGAGCTAAATGTTTCTTAGTTTCAAAAGTTCACTGGGTCCCTTTCCCCTAACCATAAGGTAAATGTCATTCCAGATACAGCTTTTTGAAATGCTGCTACTTTATGATTCTCTGCTGATGCTACCTTATGGGAGAAATTTTATTTCAAAGTTTCATAGGATATGAATTGAACTCATTATTTTACTCCAAACTCCTTGGTTAATTGACAGGAAACTTGCATCTAAATCATCTTGTATGCATGGCAGAAGCAGCTACATAAATTTAACAATGGGTGGATTATTACTATTTAGCATATTTATAGAATTTTAGATTCAGGAAGCATTTTACGAATCTTTTATTAGTTAATCCCCACACTTTGCAGTGAGTCTGACAGGTGGTAAACAATGTTTTGGGGTTTTAAATTACTAATACATGAAAACTTTAAAGATGGGGGGAAACTGGCATCATTTCTCCTTGCTCTCAGAAGTGCGCCTGCATTTCTGTACTCACCCTGAAGTACTGAGAAGAGGCTCGGCCCACACCTGACAAAACAGTGATAAAGCATGAATATACTAGGTTCTGCCTCAGCTTAGGTGGCACTTAGGGGAGGGGTGACCAGCTGCAAGGCAATGTGACAGCACAGGATTCCCAACTTAATTCCCCCAGCGGCACAAGAAAAGACAAAAAGAAGCAGTCACATTTCCTAAATCTATCCAGCAAACTTAGTTTTAAATTTCAACGTCACACCTGCTGGGCTCATTTGATACCATCAGTTATCATTAATTCTCTTAAAACACATGCACGTTATGTTGAAAAGTAAAACCTAATTCATACCAAGAGAGTTAACATTTTTTTTCTTGAGAATTCACATATTAGGAAAAAAACAAACAAAATAGAACAAAAGCAAAAACAAGAACAAAAAACTCCAAACAACAGCAACCAAAAAACTAGGCTTCCTCCAACACTAACTTCAAACTTTCTGCAAGTTCTGTAACCTACCCCTCCTCCTCCTGATGCCAGAAGCTGCTGGAAAGCAGGGCAAAGAAGGCCTCCAGGCGTCAGCCTTATTCTTGACCCAGACCTTTTTACAACCTGGGGCTTTCCGAGCGGGCACACCAAGGGGGGACACAAGCATCCTGCATCACCCGAGGGCCGGACGAGGGACGCCGCCGCAGACACTGCTCGCAGAGGCCCCGGCCCCGCCGCGACCTGCCCGGACGCCTGCCTACCCCGGACGGGGACTTGATCCCTCTAATCCCGCCCGCCGCCCGGGTGTGTGCGTGCGCGCGTGTGCGTGCGCGGCGCGGGGACAGCGAGGGGGCGGCTCGGGGACGCCACCGTGCCCCCTGGGCCACCTCTCCGCGGGCCTGCGCTCGCCAGCACCAGGAAGCCGGGTCGCCCGCCCTGGACCGTGACCCCCAATGCCACGCCCACCCTCCCGATGCTCCCCGCCCGCGGGCCGCGCTACCTGGGGACGCTGGAGGCGGCGCACCCGGCTCCGGCCCCGCTGGGTGGCCGAGGCAGGAGCGCCTCCGGGTAAAACCGCAGGCGGAGCTCCGACCCCGCCCTCTGCCGCCCCGGCCGCTAGGGCTCCGCCAACAACCGATCCGTCGGTCCGGTTCCGGAGCCCCGGGCCACCGCCCGAGCCTTCGTCCCCCGCGCCTCGCTCCCGGCTGGGCCCCAGGACGGTAGTCCCCAGCACCCACCTCTGGGGTTCGCCGGGAGCTAGGAGGGGCGGAGGGGCGGCTTCTTTCCCGCGGAGACCAAAGCTAGGAAACTTTCTGGCCAGGATGTTGAGGATCAGCGTTTTCTGTCCTCCGGTCAAGAGGTGGAAACTAATGATTCCATCTGCAGGTTCTGCTGACATCACGAACCACACACAGCCTGTCTGTGCAGTGCACCAGGCCCTCCTGCAGCCTCGGCCGCTGCCTGTCTGCCTTTCATAGCCCACGCCTGACATTTAGGCAAAAGGGCTTAGGGAACTCAATTTTTAAAGAAAAAATTAACATTAGACACACACACACACACACACACACACACACACACACACACACACGTATGAACTCTGAGCTGTAAGAATGGTCGCTCTGAATAATTCAGAGCCTCTGGTGACCGAGATGATCTAGGCCGACGCTGCCCTGCTCTTCCTCCTGTCCAGAACGTCCATGCTTTTCACACTGCTTCATTTCTCCTATGATGGGAACGAGAAGTGAAAATAAGATGCGACAAATTCAATTTGCAGAGACTTTAACAGCTGGTATAAAAGTTTATAGGAGAGGCAGTCTGCAATCATTGAAAATAAGATTTGAAAATTGTAGCCTTTGCTGTTTGGTTTTACTGTTTGTGCTTGAGCTTAGCTAATGCGGGGCCGGTGGTATCTAGCATTTGTAGCAGAAATAACACTAAGAGTTATGAAGTACGTTAAACGTGTAGTATGGCTATGAATGTCAAATGAAGATGGAACTCTGTTGACCGAAGAGTGTGTTGATTGAAAAGGGGATGGTATGGAAGATTTTGTAGCCCTCACTACCACTAACAAACTTAATTCTTTTCTGTATTATTATTTTCTTCTGTTTCTAGTAAAATAAAATTTCGGGATGGCTTGTCATTTGCACATGCAAGCCTGCACACACACACACATACACACACTACTTGCTGTTCCCCTTGAGAATGAGAGTGGAAATTTTTTTGTGGTACCAGTTCTACAGAAGGCACTCAAATGTGTGTTGAAAGCACATAAACTACTGTGATACCTTGGTACTGGTCACTGTTTCCAGAGGGTATGACCTGCACCAAAACAAAAAAATACCGAAGTGTTTTGGCTGGGAAGGGCAGCAGGTCATGGGGCCAAGGGCACTGAGAAATGACAGTTTTCTCATTAAGTACCAAGCAAACATCAAGTATGGGACAAATTTTTCATACCAAAGTGCATCAAGCACCAAATCTGGTGAGTTTCAAAGCAGCTGAGTATCAGGGTGTGAGTGTATGTTGTAGACTGAAGGTTTGCGTGTTCCCAAGATTCCTAGGTTGAAGCACTAACACCCAGAAGCGAGTATATTTAGAGTTAGGGCCTTTGTGGAAATAAGGTGAAATGAGGCTATCAAGATAAGGCCTGATCCAGTAGCATTAATGTTCTTATAAAAAGAGACAACAGAGAGCTCTCTTGCCCTGCCCACCACCTCCACCAAGGAAGGTGCCATGAACAGACAATGAAAAGAAGGTGTCACCTGCAAACCAGGATGAGAGAGCTCATCAGGAACCAGAACTGGCCAACATGGTGATCTTGTGTTGCACAACCTACAGAACAGTGAGAAATAGAGGTACCTGGGCTCTGGTGTTGTGTAATGCAGCCCTAACGTCACAAAGATGTAAAAGAAATAAGGAGCTCAGTTACACTCCACTCTCACCCAGAATCACTATCACAAGATCAGCACATGACTACATTATATAAGGGTGTGACCTTTACCAGTAAACAGTTTGCAGTACCTCCCAGAATAACCGAGGCCTTACAAATCAATCTTATCTTGACCCCAAGAATAGAATAAGTGTTTGGGTTGAGTGTTTACAACTTTCCCCTTTATGACCCCTGTCATGAATGGTTGATGCTTAGAGGAGAAAGCGTCATCTGGTCATCATGGTGAGAAACACTGTTTCCAAAGAGAGAGAACATGTTCTAAACTCCATGGAAAGTCCCTCCTGGTGACACTGAAGAATTCTTTTGCAATTCGGTGCCTGGTAGGCGGGCGCTTAAGCCACTGGGCTAAATCCCCGGCCCTATTGGGTGCCTACATGACCATGACCCACTGATGATTAAGGAAAATGTTGGAATACAGCTTTAGTTACCCCCATAAGGATTTACACACTTGACCTTCATAGTAGGCTGTGTAGAATAAATATTAAAGTTTCCATTTATGTTTTGATTAAAAAATACTCATGTAAACATTAAATATTCAGATTGACAGTGTTGTGCTCACTTGTCCATGGCTCAGCTGGTCTTTCATCCTCCTTCCAGTGGTATCTGGAGGAAGTATTGGCAGATCCGTAGCATGGAGTGCAGCGCAGTGCCCTACTCTTCTTCCTTTTTTATTATGCTGCATTTTACTGCTGTTTATATTTGTTCACTTAAAGATTTTATTGCCTCATTTTAACCATTTTGAGTCACAAAATGGAAAAGAATTTTAAACATATTTTTATGAAAAAGTTGACATTAATAATATATAAGCATAAGCAACACCAAAACAATGGTGGAATTGTATTTTTATTCATAAAGATGCCGATGATCTGTCTTACTTTGACTTACAAGAAATCAGCTCCTTCTTCCCATTGGAATGATTAAGAGGACATTTGAAATATGGACTCACATCACTTTATTCACAGAGACTTGACTTCAGTATAGTAATTTGAGATGTAAATTCATGATAGTATGATGCATTATGAAAAACAAGAGAAGAGCAAATATAATTTATTCTATGATTAAATTACTCTATGATTAAATTATTCTATGATTAAATTATTCTAAATAGTTCTGTGTATATGTATTTAAATTTAAGAGTATTTTTGTTCTTTATTTTAATTAATACATGAAGCATCATATGGTGCATGTAAATGTAGTACCATATAATGCTTCAGTATATGCATACTATTTGCCATATTTAAATCAGTTTAAGCATATCTATCTCCCTTGTTTGTGTGTTTTATAATGTGCAGTTGGACATGTGGTAAATGTAAAATCTGGTATATAAATAAATACATACGTGTTTGGAGCTGTCATGGCTTATGTCTAGATATAACCCCAAAGTCATTCAGTAGCAGGTGGGGCATTTCAGAGGTAGCTGGATCTAGAGTGTGTGACGCTTGGATCAAGGGTGTGTGATTGCTAAATTAGTCCACTGATTGGTTCTGCATGTAGGTAATGGGAAGAGCCACACTGGCTGTGAGTTCTACCTGTCCTAAAGGGGTGTAGCCTTGATAGAATATAAAGGACAGAAAGAGAGCTGCTGTCTTGAGTTGCTGTTTCTTTGCTACTTTGCTGCTTTGATCTCTCCATGAACTGTTTCTCCTCTGCAATGCCCCTCTATCATGCTACCTTACCTTGGAATCAGCCAACTGTGAACTAAGGCCTCTATGAACTGTGGGCTACCATAAACCATTCCTTCTTTCACTTTAGGTGTTGGGTATTTTGTCTCAGCAGTGAGAAAAGTGACTGAGCCTGGCCTACAGACTGAATTTTATTTTCTGATACTGGGCAGCAAACCCAGAAACTAGTGCTCTGTCACTGAGCTGTATTCCCAGTCCTATAGCAGACATTTTTTAACAGATACAATACCCTATAAAAATTCAAAAACCACTGATTTGCATTTCCAGGGATAAAAATAATACAATAGAGCATAATACTCTCTTGTAACAGAAGAATAAATAAATTCACTTTCCTAATCATGGAATATCTGTTGAGGGTACGAATTATACAGTACATTTCTGTATTTTTCTTCTCTCTTCTGCCTTTGATCACTCCACAATTTCAAAGGAAATCAGAGAAAAAGAAAGTTTTTTAATTTGCCATGTTTGGCAGAGGAGCTCGCATTTGCATATAAAAGCAGTTTGGGCTGCTTAGAGGTTTTGGTTACTCTGCTCTTCTAGTTTTGAATTACTTTAGATCACAATAATATGACTTTATATTAACCCATCTTCTTTAAATTAGCTCATTTTCCCATTATAATGTAATGTACACATAAAACCTGGAACTTGAAGTAATATTAAAACATGACCAAACTCTTTTCAACTATTTGTCCTAATTTTTTCAAGATCTCAAAACTTCACTCCTCTCTACTCTTAAACATATATATCACATCACTATTGATACCAACCTGTCTTTAGGAAAAGTGCTATCTAGCTCTGATTTCTTGTGTGAGTACATTATAAAACTCAGAGGTTGAAAGGGAACTTGGTCAGAGGTCACTGTATGAATGAAAAAGCGGAGGCTTAGCATGACATGGGCTTGCTCCTGGTCACAGCACTGGAACCTGGCAGAATGAAGAGCAAGCCTGTGACTTCTCATTCTGTATACTTTCTACTGTGCCACGCCACCTCAGAAAAAGCTTGGCGAGAATGTTGTCTCTTATGCTGTGAGTATGAGTTAGAGAGAGTGGACGTGATTGATTATGCCTCCTTGTTCTCAGATGTATACTTCAGGCAGCCTTGAATGTTCAAATTCTCCAAAGGCCCAAAGGTGTCCATGAAAGAAAAGGGATTCCCCCCTAGACATTTATTTATTTTGCTAATAATAAATGATGGAAGGAGGAATGACAGATTATTTTGTTTCTTCTTGGGGTTTTCAGAAATTAACTTACCCCTAAGCCACTGCCAGCTATTTTTTCTCAGTTAAACTTGAACTCTTAAAAAATATTATTTTGGTAAGATAGTCTTAATGAAAAAAATGGGTAATAAAAATGCCAGTAAGACATGGACAGGCAGGATAGTTTAAACTAGTAGGAGGAGACTATTAGTTACTACATACCTATCCATAATGTCTAACGGTTTGATAGAAAATTTTTGAGGAGAGTGATAGAAACTTAATTTTCTGAGGTACTTAAAATAGGACCAAATAAAGTAGTGAAGAGTGCATTGTGGAGATGATCTAGTTGTCCAGATGGCCTTTCCATAGTTACAGCTTTTATAGTTCTCAAAATGTGTGTGTTCTTTATTCTTTTATGAGAGAATAAAGATTTTGTTTTTCCCAGGGGCATGGAGTTACCCTGCAGTTTAGTTGTTAAAATACATTGAATGTTTTTTCTTCGCTGCTTCTAAGAACAGTCATATTTATTCTGGAAGTCACCTTACTTCTTGTGTCTCTCCTGTGTACCTGAATTCTGGCTCTATACTCCAGATTTCAAGCTTTTAAAATACAGTGCTAATGCTAGTCCCAATATGCTAATAAATATCATGTTTTATGCAATGTATTTGTGGAAAAACTGTTAAGATTTCGTTATAATCTTATCTAACTTTGATATTTTTTTCCTCCCAACTTTGGCAAGTAGCACAGGGTGGACTATTGCTGAGTGGAATTTGGAATTGTGTCTGTAGTTCCTGAAACTGTGGCTTGGAAATTCTAAAACCAAATTCCAGTGTATTTTATGCAAATGATCCATTTCATTTTCTTTTTAACAAAGTCTCAGAGCGAGGAAAAATGGCACTTTCACTTTACTATGACTTCTGGGTTTTATTACAAAAGAAAACACTGTGGTAAAATGCCATCCCCAGATGGCGTTTGTACATGTGGGTACCATCTTTTTCTTTCTATTAAAGAAGACAAATTTTGCTTATAAGATTCTGTTGGTTTTGCTTTCCTGTTACTAAATTATTTTATGGCTACTAAATTATTTTATGAACATAGTGTACTCATTTTCCACCTAAAATATGCTTTGTGAGTTGAAACTGTGGAGCTTAGAGTGTATTGAAGGGATGCCTGAAGTTCTGAGACCCTAACATTCCATGTCTGTGTGGAAGGGATGCTTTTCCCTGGGAGGCTGTTCCAAGCTGAAGAGAGAGCACCTACAAATACCATCCAATATTAGTAAGTTAAAATCTGACCCTTCATTTCCCCTGTACTCCCTTATTTCTTGTGATGAAATAATTGCTGTGAGGGCAGAAGAATTTGTATACTTTTAGGCTTTTTGTGCTTTGTCCTCTTTACCTTATATGTTTCTATCTCTCTATGTTCATTCGGAAAAAGGGTTACATTATTTGTACTTTAATAATTATGCTTTAAACATACCATTTTGCTTCTTAAAATGTGGCCGTCATTCCACGTAGAATTAAACTCTCAGCACAGGTGACAGGGCCTGTGGGAAAGGCAGTGCCTTCCCTCTCATTTCTTCTATAGTTCTTCGCCAATGGCTAAGTTCAGTGACACCAGGGAACTTTCTATTTCTCGAAGACAGATGCTCATTGCTAACCTTGTACCTGTGAGCGTGTGATTCCTCCACTCTGAAATGTTCAGCGCCCAGGTTTCCAAACGGTGGATTCCTTCCCATCTCCCTGTCTCTACCATCTTACTCATGTGGCTACCCATCCCTGAAGTCCTTCTCCACCACTTTGATCTCTTCTCTTCATTCCTCTAACTACTTTTGAAGATGATATTATTTGTTACCAGGCTTATGACATCATAATTATTACAATATCATTGGCATGAATTCAGGGAGAAATATAAAAAATGGTTAATTCTTTATACTTATTTCTGACTTTGCTACATTAAATTACACATGGGCAGACAGTTCAGGGCCAAAACAATATTTTTAGTACTTGGACCTCTAAGGCATAAGCACCTGCCTTGCAAACGCGCGGTCGTGAGTTCAATCCCCAGTACTGAAAAAAAGTTTTAATCCAGATTTCTCTAGAAATATTTTAGAAAACAAGATCAAGGATTTTACATTTCAAATTTCAATTGTAGATTGCAAATTTTCATCCTCAAGCACAAAATAACTGTTCCTTAAAACTAACATAAATAGAATCAAAACCAACAGCCTACACAACTGAATCTTTTCTGGAAAGCATGTGTGCATTGAGGGTGGGTGGGATGTTTAAATATTCTGATTTATTTTTTGAAAAATCTCAAAAATAGGGAAAATTTGGAGAATTAAAAGAATCATGTTCTAGTTCCTGGTATCATTTTAGGCTATTTTCATTCAGTATTTTTTTCTATGCATTTAAAAAATAGCCTGGTAGTAATCTGCTAGGTATAGAATCTGAGGGCTAATCAGTGATTCTGGACTTCTGTCTTTGAAGACAGTACTAAGACAACAAACTACTCCAAACTTCCAGTGCCTCCACACAATGGGTGCTCATTTCTTGCTCATGCAAAGACCCCGTGGACTGCAGTGAACCTTTCCTCGGCTCCTTTCTCCCTGCCCAGTACTGGAGAGCAGATCCAGGGTCAACTGAGATATATCCCCGACCCTTTTTCAATTTATTTTATTTGGGGGCAACATCTTGCTAAGGCACTCAGTTGCCCAGTCTGGGGTCCAGTTGCCAATTCTCTGGATTCAGTCACCCAGAGACCTGGGATTATAAGTGTGCACCACCACATCGGTTTCATTGTACATTTTGTAATCACATAGCTCATAGTAATGAAAAATATATAGGCTTTATTTTTCCCTTTATGTGTGCGTGTTCACTGCGGATTGAATTGAGGACCGCGTGCATACAGACTCAGCTGTATTTCTGCCTTCAATTTATTGAGGCAGAATGAACAAATGTATTTCAGATGTACAATATAAGAATGTGCTATATGCATACAGAGTCAAGTGAATATATCCATCACTTTACACAATTACCTTTTAGTTTTGGATGAATACACTTAAGATATATTTTCCTAGAATATTTTACATATACAATTCAATATTATTGGTTATGTTCACCATACTGTACACTAGATTTCCAAAGCTTAGACAGCTTATAACTGGCAGTTTTTACCTTTAAACCAACATTTCCTTGTTTCTTTTTCTCTCTATTTCTTGGGAACTACCATCCTATTCTCTTATTCTGAAGTGACAATTTTGGTTTACATATATGAGACTATAAGGTACTTTTCTTTCTGCATTTGGTTTAAGTCACAGCATAATGTACTTCACGTGCAGCCACACTGTTGCAAATGGTAAACTTTTCTTCTTTTTATGGTTAAATAATATTTCATTATATAATATAATATATCTAAAATATAACATATGTAATATTTTCTTCATCAATTTATGTGTCAGTGGACACTTAGGTTGTTACCATATTTGGATTTGTGAATAATACTACAATAAAATTGAGAGTCTAGATATTTCTTTGAAACACTGACTTTATTTCCATTGGGTGTATAATCAGAAATGGCATTATATGGTATTTCTATTTTTAATTTTTTGAGGGATATTTATTCTGTTTTCCATAAAGGCTGCACCAATTTACACTTCTATCAACAACATATAAGTCCCTTTTTCTGCACCCTCCTCAAACAGTTGTTATTTATTGCTAGTCTTTTTGTTAGTGGCCACCTTAATACCTGTGAGATGGAATCTAATTGTGGTTTTGACTTGTACTTCACTGCTCATTTTATAAAGCTAGCATTATCCTCACCCCAAAGCGAGATAACTATAAGAAAAGAAAATTACAAACGAATTCTCTGATGAACAGAGATGTAAATTTTTTTTAACAAAATACTGGCAAACAACTCAACAGTACATTAGGAAGATTATATACCATGATTAAATTAAATAGAGGTTGAACCTGAGGTATGAGGATTGTTTACCATGTACAAATTAATAAATGTGATATACTATGGTAGAAAAACAATGAACAAAAACCTCCCGAGTATCTCAAGAAACGTAGAAAAATCATTTGATAAAGTTAAACATTTTTGTGATGAAATTCAACAAACTTGGTGTTTATTAAAAACAAAAAGCTAAATATAAGGATCATATATGACAAACTCACAGCTAATATCATACTCAAATGAGAAAAACTGAAAGTTCTTTCTCTAACAACAGGCACAAGAAACTTCCCACTCTTAACATTTCTATTCAGTATAATACTAGAAATCCCGGTTTGAGAAATTAGGCAAGAAAAAGTAGGAGCCATTTAAATTGGAAAAAAAGGAAAAGAAATAAAGTTCTGTTCATTAATGAACTTATATAGAACTTAGACCTTACAGAGAAAATTCTAGAGTCTACCAAAAAGTTGTTAGAAATAATAAGTTAGCTTATTAAATTTACAGGATTAAGAAATCATATAAAACTAAGTCACATGTACTAACAATGAACTATCTATAAAATGAACTATCTGAAAAAAAGAAAAATAAAATAACAGGAACAAATTTAATCAAGGAGGTAACAGGACTCACATTGATAAAAAAATCAAAAGCTGACACAAATAAGTTGAAAAGTAATTCCTGTTTATGAACTGGAATAATTGATATTGTTAAAATAGCCAACTACCCTAAGTGATCTATAGATTAAATGCAATCCTTACTGAAATTCTAATGACTTAAACAAATAGTTAAAACTTTCCTATGCCTCATGTGAGATCATAAATGATTCTAAATAGCCAAAATAATTTTGAGAAAGAGCACAGAAGGAGGCATTATATTTCCTGATTTCAAGCCACATTACGAAGTTATAGTATTCAAAACATGTGTTACCGACATCAAAATAGACACAATAGCGAAAGAAACAATACAGTGCCCAGAAATAAGTGTATGCGTGTATGATCAACTAATCATCAGTAAGGGGACCAAGAGAATAAAATAAGAAAATGACAGTCTCTTCAGTAAATAGATATCCATAGGCTCTTCAATAAAACTGATTATCCAGATGCAGAAGAAATAAAACTGGACCTTTATTTTAAATCATATACAAAAATTAATTTGAAATGAAGATTTAAAATGTCTTCATATTGTTCTTGACAATATTTTTTTTGATAAGACTCCTAAAGCAAGGTCAAGAAAAGTAAAAGTTAACAAGTGTGACCATAGTACACTGGAAATCTTCTGTGCTGCAAGGAACACAATCAACAAATGTAAAAGGCAGAGGACAGAGGGGAGAAAATCATATACTAATAAGAGGTTAATGTACGAAGTATATAAAGAACTCAAACAAGTCAAGAGCAAAAAACATAAACACTAAATAAAAACAACAACAACAGGCAGAAGACCCGAAAATGCATTTACCCAGGGAGACATACAAACCAGGCAGCAGGTATATGAACAGGTGTTTGACATCATAGTCCTCAGACTAAAGCTGTACTTTGCACCCTACATCTCAAAAGCCTTACTGATACAGAATTTTAAGTCATAAACTGAGTTGTTATCTTCACTAGGATTCATAAAGATAGACTAAGAGGTGTTTAACACTTTTTAAATTTAGGTATTTGTAAGCATTATGTTTTATTATTGTTATAATTAAAAGTAAACAAAATAAAGCAGTCCAAAAGTAAACTCTTTGAAGCCATATTTGATAGAGTAGAGCTCACAGCGTTTTCTCTATGATAAAAGCCTGAATAAATTTGATGTGTGAATAGAATTCTTTTTTTTTTTTGCTACCTGGAATTGAACTCACAATCTTGAGGTGCTGAGCTGCTGAGCTGCTGAGCTGCTGAGCTATATCCCCAGCAGAACTCTGTTTTTTTGAAGTGGGCCAGAAAACTCTTTAGAACAATCTTTCTTCTAAAGATTGTTCCGCTGAAATTCTTATACTGTTAAGGTAAAAATTTTGTTTCCTGATACAGATATTTAAAATTTATAGTTTCACAAAATAATTTTTAAAGGACTAAATATATAGACTCTTAAGTTTCATATAGTTTCTGATAATAAATTCAATAAATATTTCTGATTTGTAGGCTAGCTTATTAATATAATACATAGGATATATTTTCTAAAAGGCTAATTCTTTAAACTTTCTGAAAGAATATGGTTTCATATCTATTTTATGTACATAGTCCTTATTAATATATATCAATTGGACTATAGCAAATGGAAAATAATAAAGGAAACAATGAATATCAGATTTTACATATTTGCTTTTTTAAAACAAAAGCCAATTAATAAATAGATGAAATGTAACGTAGTACTATTAAAATCTTTGTGGCTAAATTTACTTTTAATCATTTTTGCTTTATTATCTTTTGGCAGCTGGAAAATCTTTGATTAATCTTTGTGAGAAGAAATTAGACTTTAGATCTTTAAAAGAAAAAGTAGCTAAGGTACACAGTGAATAAGCTTATTAACTCCAAAATTAATCAGTCAACACTAGCAAATTCACAGTTAGAGAACTATGTTGATAATTATATAATATTTGTGCTCCTACTTTGATTTGCCCTACTTGCTAATTGCTCAGTAATAATGCTTCATTATATTTTTGATAGCCTGTAATTCCTATTGCAAATATTTCAGTTTGCACTGCTTATATGCTTTTGGTTTTAACACAGATTTTTACAATAGCATGCAAACTTGAGTTTGGGGAAATAGTTGTAAAAAACAAAACAAAACAAAACAAAACAAAACAAAACGAAACATGGCAACTTCCAAATGGTCAGGTTTTTCCTTAACTTTAAAACAGTAACATGGAATGGAACTGACTGGTTCCATTTCCAGCCCTATCACCTATTAACTATGAATCTTTATGTGACTATTTTACCTCTTTAAGCTTCAGTTTTCTTAGCTGCCAAATGGGGGTAATTAAGGTTTCTATCTTGTGGCATCCTGGTGAACATTAATGAGGCAACCTAACTTTGTACACTTAGAGTGAACACAGCAATTGGCACATGGCAAGTGCACAACAGATCTGAGGTGTTATTTTTGTTCACATGGGAGAACTTTGTTAGGAGTAAGAAATTATATGGTTCCTTTGAAGAGAATATAAACATAAATATGTCCATGTTGATTATGTAGGGCATGATGAAACAGTAAATACATTAAGGATGTTTCTAACAGTTATGCTTTATTGTTAGCATTTATAATGCTAATATAAAATATTGCTTATAATAATGAAGATCCCCATGAACAAATCATATTTGTAATAATGAGCATAATTACAGTGGATTAATAGCATAATTAGAATTGTGATAACTATTTAAAAGTGAGTTAGAAAATATTAACATTATGTATGTGTTAATATAGATTGTTTATGCCATCATGGAACTGTGAATGTGTGAAAGTTAGAAGATAGCAATCAAGAAACTTTTGTTGCTTGCAAAGAACAAGAACTCAGCTTGTGAGGAAAACATCCCCCAACCAAAAAAAAAAAAAAAAAAAAAGGATGTGCCTGAGAACAAAAGGCGTCCTCTTGAAGAAAATATTCTGGAATGACATGATAATAAGTCAAAACAGGGCAGGACCCTACTGAGAGTCAACATTCTGGTATTCTTCAGTATCACACAGAGTAGTGGACTATTACCATTTGTCAGAGAATCTATTGTAACAACAAGGGACAATTTGTATACAAGGCAGGGAGGCCACTTACGCCACGCCACTACATTTATAAGCACACCACAAAGAATACAAGTCTGCTACACTGGGTTTTGAAATCACAATTGAAGTATCAAAGACTCCTCATGCTTCTTCTTTGTGTGATCTCACTAGATATATTAATTATGCACTGACCTTATATGAAGAAACATAAAGTCACCAGGAATGAATGATTTTTGTAGAGATGAAATTTTAAACTTTATAAAGGGTAAAACAGTCAGAATTTATTATCACAGATAATGTATTCCAAGTCTTTTCCCATGAAAAAAAGTTTTACTGTGTTACAAAAGGGCCATTTCTTTTATTTGGAAATTGTTTTAAATTCATTTCACAGTGAAAGTGTATAGAAGACCACATATGTGAATGATTAAGTGGAATGGTAGTGTGAATCAGGCATACGGATGTTGCTCTCAAAGGCTTACAACCAAGAGGGAAGGGGAAGAGCATATGATTAGACCGGAAGAGTCAGGCTACAAAAGATGTGCCGTGTAGACAATTATGCTATCAATGTGCAAAATTACTGGTAAGTGCTAGCTTTTCTGATAAGGTTCCAGATAATGATCTCCGGGCTGTTTACAGAGACAGTGTAAACTCATACATTTAAATTCTTTTTACTATTATGCAGTGGCAATTACCCATCCATTCATCCATCTATCCACTCTCCCATCTTCCATCTATCCATCCATCCATCCATCCATCCATCCATCCATCCATATAATCAGACAATTATAGATTGTCTTCCAGGTGCCAAGCCCATAAAAATGAGTTAAACTTTTATTGCATTCATTGTATACTGGGGGAGACATCTCACTTTATTGTAGCTTATTTACTTGCCTCAGTACTAGACTATATAGTACTAGATATATAGGGGAAATGGAATGGAAATTTAGGAAAGTAACATAATTATATTTCTATAAAGTTTGGCTTAAAATGATCAACTTAGAAATACAGAGCTCTAGATTTTAGGAGTTACAAAGTTATTGCCTTCATTTTACAGTGAAGACAGGTTCAGAGCATATTAATGATTTCCTCAAGCTTACATGGCTTATTGGTGATTAAAGAGAGTTGGATCCATTCATGAGTATCTCAGTTCGAACTCATTCTTTTCCTGATCAAGCCTCAAGAGATAAATAATGTAAATGTTTTATGTAGAATTGGAGCCAAAGAAAACGTGCCTACATCAGGTCTTAAATGGGAAACAAATCAGTGTTATGAGCGACTTAATGGCAGTTACCAGATTAGGAGTAGATTTACTCTGCAAAAATCAACAAAGGAATTAATGTAGCTTTCAGGAGATATCATCTTACAAATTAGGGCCTCAGTATTCCACAGGACTCTGATGTGAACAAAAGGGACATTTTGTAGCACCTTTAAAAAAATGTTGAAGTTGGGGGCAGATTCATAAAATCTAGTAGAAAAATATCCATGTTCAGGAAGGTAATAACAAATTGAATAATTGAAATTTGATTCCTTTGTGAATTGTAAGCTAAATCTTCTCTTGACATACGTTTCCTCAGACAGCAATGTGTAAGGCTTGTTCGATAGCTATTACTAAAATCATAATAGGAACCCTAGGAATGTCTGCTCTTGTACTGTAGTCTAGAGGAACGACATTGACTGCCAACAGACTTAGAACAAGTCTCTTAACCTCACTGAGCCTCAGTTTCCTTATTTATAATGTAACGAGCATAAGGTCAGACTACTTCAGCTCCAGTTTTAATGATCTATGTCATTTGCAATAGATCACATTTGCCTGTTCTAAAAGTGCCACCACAAATGGTTAATTGCACTTTGTGTTCTACTTCATAGGCACTGGTAAATAAAGCTGCAGATAACTAGGTGTAGAAAGAAAGGTGGTAGCCCACTCATTTTAATGAGAATACTGAAAACATATGCAGTGGCTTATTATTCAACTATTCCACTGCTTGAGAAATTGGAAATATCACAATAAAAATTTTCAATTTTCCATTTCAGTAACTTTATTGAATTGCCAAGGCTTGTAACAGCCAAAGTTGATCCATTAAATGGGGATGTTTAAGAACAAAGTTAATATGTGATATTATTGGTTCTCATTTTAGTTCCTTTCTGATAACCCCCTCCAAAGTTAAATAAATCTTCCTTACTTGTGACCTAAAAGTATCTTACTTTTTCTGACAGTTTGAGAATGTTTTCAGCTAATTCTTTATTCTTATGTAAAGGTAGTAAATCACTATAGATTTCTATTACTTCACTGCCAAGTGTAATACAATGTCAATATTCCTTTGGTTTCCAGAGTCTGTCTTCTGGTTTCTATTTTCAGTTTATGAACCTTGTGTCTATATTTGGTAAAAGTCTGCTTATGTTTTTCAAATCTAATGTAAGGCAATTTTATAACAAAATGTTTCTGAGTAGAACCTAAAGAAAACAGAATTATTACAATTTTAGATATATGCTTCCCCAGAAAGAAATATAATGCTTTTTAAAGGAGAGAGTTGCTATGCTGCTTCCAGTATTGTTACATTTATGTATTTAAACTATGCTTAGCAATATTCTCGTCCTCTTTGATGCTGACGTTTCTGTGAGGCACTGCTGCTGCCTGACGCAGATCTCTCTTGGTGTTCCCACGCCAGGACAGATGAAATAGCTTCTCCGGGGATCTGTACCCTGATTTCTGCAGCAGCTCTGGACCATTCTCCTGACCACTGGGGATTATTGGGTTTGGATCATGTTTCAAAGATCTGACAATTAATTATAAGAACAATTTGTTAGAATGCTATACAAAAAGTTCATAGTGAGTCCTATTATAACTCATTTTTATCTTAAAAAAAACAAGTATGAACCATGAGGGCACATGATAACTAAACTCTAAGAATAATCATTGATGGTCTGAATTTTTGCTAAAGAAGGGGTTGCCAGGCTTCTGAGATTGTTTAAAGGTTAGCCTTGTTCTTGTATATGTGCTTGTGTGTGTGCATGTTCCCTTCCTCTGTCTCTCTCTGTCTCTTTGCATTGCTGAGGATCAACTCTTGGCTGGCAATTATCTTTAATTTTACAGGAAACTCTTGTAATATGTATCTCAATTTTTTGCTTACATTATCAGATTTTTGAGATTTGTTTATAGCTGATGAATGTCTGCTGTACTATCAATTCTAACTGCAATAACAAATTACCATACATTGGATTACTTAGACAACAAACATTTCTGGAGGCTAGAAATCCAAGATCAGAGTGCTAGCATGACCCAGTCCTGGTGAGGATCCTTTGATGTGATAGCTTTCCTATCTCTTCTTTTAAGGACATAAATCCTGTCATAAGGGATATACCCTCAGGATCTGATTACTTTCTAATAGTCCCACCTCCAAATACTATCACAGTGAAAATTAAGATTCATATTAATTTTTTGGGGAGGGAAACAGAGACATGTACTACATAAGACACACTTATGTGTTACTTATACATTACTTTGCTCTATTTGTATAATCTGCTGTTATTAACTTCAAATGCTGAAAGAAATGGATTTGAATTCTTCCATCTGTGTGTCTTGAGGCAATGGCAGCAGAAATAATATTCTCCTGATTCCTCCACGTAGAGGTCAGCTGACATGGTGGCAAGACCCTCCAGAGCAGCCTTTACTCTTTTCTGAGACTTGAGGTTGCTTACTCAAGTCTCAGTCAGTTCTTTAAGTATAACAGGATATGATCTCCATATTTTACTAGTACAGTGTTACTTTGCAAGCCAGGACTTCTACTCTTGGTTTCTGAAGCTGATGTAGCTGTGGTGTTTGCCTTACCTGAGCCAAGAGCTCTACCTGCAGACTCCTTATGGGGCCAGCCAAATCTCTTTGTTAGGAAACTGCACCGTCTCCTCTAGTTTTTTTCCCATATCCATGTTGCATCTGTGTTTGCGGATTCTCTCTATGCAATAATAATTGTGTAGATCTTAATTTATTTTCTCTTCAACACAATGTTCCTTAACTAAGTCTCACTTCTCTGGTCAATTCTCTTTTGCCTAATCTATACTGCAGGACACCACACTTTAATGTCTCAGACTGCCACTTGTGGAGGCTGTTTATTTAACAAGATAGTTATTCTACTAATCTTTGTTAGCTCATCAAAAAGAATAGTCTGTACTTTCATCGTTTGATCATTTTTTATGCCTATATCTTGTAATCTGAGCAACTACTTTGGAGACAACAATAGGCAATATGTTAATCATTGTTAATATTCAATTATTTTGTTTTGAAATTCTGCATTGACATTTTTATTCTTTTTTTGTTTTAAAATAAAGTAAAAAACATAATTGGAAACTTTCTAAGCATATACATCATTTTACATTTTTCATGTCTTAAATATTCTTCTACCAAGAAAACTTCTGATACTACCACAGGTCATAGTAATCATATTGTGTAGTCTTAAAAAGTATAGTATTTAAAATAGTGTCATAGCTTAAAGAATAAATTCAAGCCCCTTTCTTGATATTAAATTGTATGTGAAAATCTGCTCTAAAGGATAAGAAATCCAAAACCAAACCCAAAATATTGGAGCTTCCCTGATGCAAGTGGAAGCCAAGATATCAAGCCCCTTTCTTGATATTAAATTGTATGTGAAAATCTGCTCTAAAAGATAAGAAATCCAAAACCAAACCCAAAACATTGGAGCTTCCCTGATGCAAGTGGAAGCCAAGATGTTGAATTGAGCTAAAGACTCACTTACTTGTTAAGTTTTTTTGTACCTTTAGAGCTACCCTGTCTTCAACCTTGAAACCTGTAGCTACCAGGAGCAGAGTTTGTACATTGCTGATCTTAATATCACTTATTAAGCAGTTAACCAGTTACTATCCTTTGACATTTCTCAGCACCATTATAAGATTTTGTATGGCTACTTAACTTTCTCTGTATGTTTTGACATTCCCTCTAGGTTGTAATCTCTTCAAAAGTAGGAAGTATCTTGTATCTTGGAAAAGACACAAATAAAAATCCATATAGACAGAATAAGCCAATACTCAGTTTGTGAAGATATAGTGCTCTGACAATTATTACTGACTGATTTCTACTTTTTTTTTGCCTTTAACTTTCAAGAGAAGAAACTGTTAAAGAACCTGGACATGAATATGTAGTAAGCTTAAATAACGTAATCAAGTGGTAAACTGGACTCTTACTGTTCAAGGTCAAGATGTTAAACCAATGCTGCTGACATTCAACTGAAAGAATGCCATTAGGCACAGTGATTCAGAAAACTGTGTGTGCTTTTCACTGGTGGCAATGTTTACTTGATATCCCTGGACTGATAGGTTTATAAATGACTCAGAATATGTCTATATCTAGCCCAGGGATGACTTTCATGTGAGTAAAGTTTCAAATCACAAATATGATCATGTTTTGATCCCTGTATGAAACACTGTTCAGTATTGAAGCCAGCAAAGTTGTAGGAAACCAGACTCTTATCAAAGAGAGCAATGACTAATTATATGAGGAATGAATTGGCAGTATTATGAGCAACACTTGAATAGTCAGCTTGGGATGAAATTTTCATTCTGTTGTTTGGTGTTACCAATGATTAATAGCCAACATGACTCAAAAATATATTTGTATCCACAGTAGTTGACTCACATGACTGAGTGCTATTTATCTAATGTATGTTATCTGAGGATGGTTGTACTTTGCAATATGCTTTATAATGAGAAACCACTTGTTTCTCTCAATGAGAACTAAATGTTCCATATAAAAGAATAAACTTATGTAACATGTACTATAGTAAGGGATTTCCTTAATTAATATCTATTTTAGATCTCCAACTTTTTATTTAAATAAATTTAAAACTATCTTGACAAGATTCTTGAAAATATTTATTAGAGAGCTATTCTATAGGGATCTCCTAATGTTTAAAAGATACTGTCACATTTCCAAAGCCTATGTAGGACAAAGGATTTGTGTAGCTACAGAGAATTTTCACATTCCTGGATTTTCACCAAAGATCTCTAGGCAGAATTTTTGAATCTGATTATTATTATTAATAGCATAAGTATGAATACATCTTCATCTTCTGAGTAGAATCCTCATACAAATACTTGATTCTCCTATATAATTTTCCTGTGCAAGAGAAATGAACTGCCAATGGCTTTCATAGTTAGAGCTACCAAACAACAAAGAATGATATGCATTCATGTTCCACACAATACATGCTAGGTTGAGATGAAGATATTTGGAACCCTAGCCAAGTGCGTTATTAATCATGAGTTCTTAAGTTTGCTTTTGCACCAGCATCATTCTTGATGAATGAGTTACACTGGCACGCGTAATCTTGGGTGTCAGTAGTCCTCATTGGTGTGTGTGTGTGTGTGTGTGTGTGTGTGCATGTGCTGGAGATGAGTCTTCATAAAGGGTATCTCAGAGTGCTGGTGGACTTACTGAGCATGGTTTTAAAATGCTCTAAGAAGTACTCTGCTACTTGAAGACTGTAGAGGTGCTGATGTATTTTCTCATTTCATAAATCTTTCCCTAAGAGTCCAGAAATCTTATACTTTGGAAAAAAAATGTTCCTCCTTGGTCTTGCTTTCTGTATAACACTTATTCACTGCTTTGCTTATACAGTGAACCTTTTGCCATATCAATTATTGATTCAAGACCAACCTGCTACCTGATAAAGCTCAACCCATTTCTTCTGATAGATTAGATGTGACGTGGCTCTGGGCAGTACAATATGCTATATCATCAAAAGACTTGGCATAGTCTTCTCCTTTCTGCTTACTCCTTGGATCCTGGATGAATCAGCTAAATATTTCCCTGCTAACCATAATAGTAATTATCAGATATCTTTGTTTTCCTGAGGAGGTAGAGGGACCAAAGATGAGAGGCATGGAAAGAATGTGACTCTGCTCTAGGCTGGTGTCCTTCTACTCAAGGCATACTTTGGTGGAACCTAGAGATTGTTAAAGGAATATGGCAAGTTCCCTACGAATGTGGAAAAACGTGAGCAAAGCTGTGATATGGTGTAGTTTGGGTTAGGTATAGTGGGTATCTTAGTCTGTTTGGGCTTTCACAACAAAAATACCAAAATCTTGTATGGTGGTGCATACCTCTAATCCCACCTACTTGGAAGACTGAGGTAGAAGACTCACATGTTCAAGGCTAGCCTGGCCAAGTTAGTGACTTTGTCTTAAGTGAAAAGGATGAGAGGATGATGGGGGATGTAGCTTATCCTTAAAACATTTCCCTAGCATGCAGGTTCATTCCCTAGTACTGAAACAAATAAGCAAACAAACACAAACAAAACTATAGAGCTGTAACTTACCAGTAGTGGAAAACTATTTCATATAATTCTGGAGGATAGAAAATCCAAGGTAAAGGCATTTATAGATTGCCTTTACCTATTGCCTTTATCTATAGATTTATAGATAGATTTATAGATTCCAACACATCTCCTGGTTCACAGATGGCTGTTTTCTCATTGATTTGTCACATGACAAAACTGCTGAGGGAGCTCTCTGTTGTTTCTTTTATAAGCACACCAATCCAATTTGTGAAGGTTCTGTCTTCATGACTTAATCACTTACCAAAGGTCTCAGTTCTAATACCATCACTTTAGAATTGAATATTTCAACATCAGTTTTGGGGAAATCCAAATATTAATTCTATAGCAGTGAAAGATTAGGGGTGCAATATTTTGTACCCCTAGGCTTTTATTTCCATGGGGAGGGAATTACATGTGATTGTCAGAAGCTTTATAGAAATGTCAAAAGTACATGAAATTATTTGTCCATTCCAAAGATATTTATTGAGTGCCTACTGAAGTAGTAAAATTAATAGTTAACACATAAAATATGCTGGTAATGTGTCAAGTGGTGTGTGGAAGGCTTTATATCTATTATATTTAATTCTTACACCTTTGGAAGAATAGAGTTTTTGCATGTAAGGAAACTGATATTCAGAGAATGAGAGTAAAATACCTAAGGTTTCACAGCTTATAAATGGTAGACTAATTGGAATATATGTCACTTGACCCAAATTCCTCATATTTAGCTACTGCATTCATCAGAAAGAGGCTCCACTTTGGAGGCGCTCCAAATAGGGGCAGATAAAATGTCTGCCTTTATGACACTTTTAGGATAGCCAACTATCTTGATTATTAGCTTGGGACGGTTCCAGTTTTAGCACTGAAAGTCTCATGCCCTGGGATCAATCTTAGGCAAGATGTGACAAGTGATCACCAATACACTAGTGAAATCTGTGCCTCCTTTGGGCCTGTTACAACTATCCCAGGGATGGGATCCTTTGCAGACGTGTTCCTTCTGTGAAGTTTATACTGGAACAGGGAAGTGGCATGGAAGAGCTCCAGACTCTTTAGGGTACAATTTTTTGCCCTTCTAAGTATCTGTGGGGACATAAGCATAGTACTAAAACACTGCTCGAGGACAGAGAAGGCTGAGCTTGCAGAGAAGTTGGAGAGAGTACTTTCTATCCCTTTCTTCTTTCCTCTTCTCTCTCCCCCTGCACCCATAATATATGCTCTGTCCTGGTACATATTACCTAATTTACCCTCCATTTTTCTTTTAAGGAAAGACTTCAGTGTGTACCATAGTGGAAACTGTCAAATAGGAGAGTTGTATCATAACAGCTTTAGCATGTACAGATACAAGTGTGTTAAAGAAGACTCTCTAGATATGATTAATTTTTGGCTAGAATATTCTTTAGTGAAGAGAAAAATAAAATAACTATATTCTTGCCAGGAGAAATTTCAGTTGCCACCTATCATAAACACAGATTTAAACTGATAGAAGCTTTGAACTTTGTATCTGTTTTGCATCTGTTCTTTTCCAACATATCATTCGTCACATGCATTCTAATTGTGCTTTATTTGTATTTTGAGGTCTTCTCTTTTAGACTGGAAGCTCCTTGAAGGTAGAAATCATGATAGTTTTATTTTTCACTATTTTTTATTTCTTTAGCACAAACATAACATATGGTATGCATTCAATAAATATTTCTTGTATAAATAAATAAATAAATCCTATAGCAGATAAATAGTAGCATGTACTTAAATTCAACTGTTTAAGCTTATGACATGCAAAGCAACAGGGAAGAACTTACAAAATGTAAGTTTCCTCACATAAAGTATGTGGTCTTAAACTATGATCTAGACTTTTGCATTGTGTATAAAAAGCAACATTTAGTCAGTGTATATCAATGTGTCACCCATATAAATATATGAAGCACACGTAATGCATCCACACATTGAAATTTTATTCTGGTTTTGTGAATGAAAAAGAAAGAGAGAAAATAACTTGCCAACTATGAAGTAAAACATGACCTGAGCTTGTTTCTGACCAGAAGTTGAACTTTGGACACCTAATTTCAGTTTTATAACCACTATGAGAAATTGTCTTGTCACCATACCTCGTGGCTGGCTTTGTGAGCGCAGCCCAGCTTTCTGACTCTGGACCATGTACCAACTTCCTCACGAGGCCAGTGCTCACAGTGGATGGGTCAGGAACTACCTTCATCCATCTGTGTATGGCTTTCATTTTCTAACTAGAACTACATTTATGATACAAATAAAATTATTTTGGCACTTATGAATTCCATATCACTCTTTTAGGAAATGAATGTGTATGCTACCAAGTAAAGCATGCAAACGCATAGACATGCTGACAGTTGCAGAGAAAGGAAAGTTTAGACATTCAAAGAAAGTTAAAGGAAATAAGGATGCTTAGATAGTATTATTATATGGGATTATGTGATTAAGACTTTAAATGTTAACTACATTAAATCCAAATACAAAATTATGATGAGTAAATCTAATCTTATATTTGTTAAAAGTTCTCAAAGGGATTGCTCCAGCTTAGATTTTTTTCTGAGCTAACATGAGCTACTATCCTAGTTTTGTATGGAGCTATTATACAACCTGGCGGAGTCACAGGTATCATCATGTGATCATGTGGCAGATGGTGTCCCTGGTACTTTTGTACTGGTGACTCAAACTTGTTTCTCCATCAGTCACAGAGTGCAAATGACACGACTATGCATTAAGTCATATATGTATACATTAAAAATGTTACATACTGAATTTTTTTATTACTAGTTACTATAATAACAACGAGTGGATTATTTTACTTCATATATCGTTAAAAGTGTCTTAAATAGTCAAAGCATGCCAAAAATCAGAAGAGAATAAAATGTGTATGAATCAGTATAACTTAAAACTGTATAGTAAACACTGAAATTTGGATTACTGGCACCTAAATATGTTTTTCTGACTATTACATATGTTCATAACTAGATTAAAGCACCACATGTTATTTAGCTTTTGACAGATTAAATTTTCCTTAAAATGGCAATGTGGAAGACAGAAAGACAAAAAGAAAATATACCAAAATTTTCCAAAGTCTTCAAAACTGTATTGCATTTGAGGCAGTAATAATTATTGTAAACATAGAAAGAGTTAAGAGAAAAATCTTTTAAAATAGATTGATAAATTTCATTATTGATAATTCCATTATCATTGATAATTTCATTATCAATTTATTTTCTTAATTGATTTTGCAGCAAAATGATTTCTTGAAGGTTAGCCAGGTTCCCCAAAGACCTCCTTTTTCTAGCTGCCATTCGAAACATGTCATATATCATCTCAAGTGGGCATTGAATGGGAACTGTTAAAATAGTCTGGTTTTAGTAACCCCAGGAGAGACTTAGATGTCTTTCCTTTTAACCACACTGACAGTCACTGTTCCCTATATGTCTTATTAAGAAAGGATGAGGGATTTTTTCTTTACTGAGTCTTCCATATGATGTTCCAATATTTTCTCATCTATGCATTGTCCCTTGGACTCCCTTTTTTCTCTTCAAACTTCTTTCATTCCTAGTCTTTTTAAAATCTATTTTTCAATTAACTCATTATATCTCCTCTCTGTCTTAAGCATGTGGCCATGTCCAATATTCATCCATCCTTGTAAACCAATCTTTTGGCATCCATGCTCCATCAGACACCCTTCCTGCAAAAATATTATCATATTTCCTTTTGTATCTTCTTGTACCTTGAAAATATTATGCAATACTGGTTTGATTAACTATTTCTTATTAAATGTTTAACCAGTTGCATTTGGCTTTCAAAATTCTACTCCACTCTTCTGTAACTGTTTTAAGATCATAATGGCTTCTAATATCTATACCTTGTGATATTTCTCATCCCTAATGCTGTCTATGAAGCATTTGAACCTCTTTCTTCATCTGAATTCATTGTCTTAGGGTTCTCTTGTTTTCTGCCTGATTCAGTATCTGTTATACTTTTTTTTTTTTTTTTTTACTGTTTTCCTCTTAAAAGAGCTGGGGAGTTCTACACAAAGATAAGTTGAAATATAGTCACTGATTTTTTTTTATACTGTCTTGGTTACTTTTCTCTTGTTGCTGAGACAAAATACTTGAAGCCCAAAGTGAAGGAAGGAAAGGTTAATTTGGATTAAAGTTTTTGAAGGTTTCAGTACATACTCAGCTGGCTTCAAAGAAGAGTGACATAGCTATGAGGTAACTGTTCATGGCAATCACAAGCCACAAGAGTGAACAGGGTAAAAAAGGGAAAATCATGTGTTATTCTCTTCCTTACACTGTATGCTGGGTACCCACCCCCGGGAGATGCAACACTCACATCATCAGTCCCAGCACTGGACAGCAAGCCAGTCACAAATGCTCCATGACTGCATGAGGCTTTGGGGGGACATTTAAACAAACCACAACAGATGCTTTAATTCAGTCTAGGAACTGGAAGTTTGTTGTCCATATCAAGAAGAATGCATACACATGCACACACTTCTAGTCAAGTACAATAAGGAAGTCATAATTCTGTATAGGGGCACTTCCCTCCTTGGTTACTTTGGCAGAAGCCGAAAAGTAAGCAGATGTAACTGTGTGATGGCATCTGAGATCCTCAGGGCCATGGGATGGAAAACTGATGGAGTCCAAGCTTGACTGTAAGTAAACAAGTTCATCCATATGTGACCAGTGATAATAGGAATCTGAAAAGCTAAACTGTCTAATTCCTGCACTGTAGAAGGTCATAGCATAAATTATGTTCACTTTTCCTCATTTATATGTTAAAATTCCAACTGTTAGGATATCAGAATGTAACTGTATTTTTTAAAATTTGATTTTACTAGTACACATTTTCAGTACATGAAATTTACATTGACCTTAGGGAGCAGGTGCAAACATATAACACATCTTGATCCTTTTTATTTCCCTTTCCATCCACTGTTCCATCCTCCTCATTAGTATTGTTATTATTATTATTCTTAATTCATATTTATGACATAAAATGTTTATATTCACTGTGAGTTTTTGGGACATGTTCAGGACACACCTGAAATCTCATTACCTCCCCTTTTCTTCCTCATACTCCTGACCCTTTTTCTCTTGACCCCTTTCTGTTTGCAAAAGATTCAACTCCCTGTTTCTATCTATTGTTCTCTTTATTTACATTTTCTCTTACTCAAATGAGAGATGCCATACAGTATTTAAGTCGTGTGTCTGATTTATTTCACTTATCATATTTTCCAGATAATTGCAATTGGAAGAAAACATCTTTAAAGAGGTGATTGTTAAAAATGAGATCGGGGCCTTCACCCCATCTGACTGCTCCTCTTTTAATAAAAGGAGATTATGAGAAAGAGAACCAGAAGGAGGACACATACACACACACAGGGAGAGAGAGAGAGAGAGAGAGAGAGAGAGAGAGAGAGAGAGAGAGGCAGTAAAAGGGCAACCATGTGACACTAAGAAGAGAAGTCTCAGGAGGAAACAAATTCACTGGTATCTTGACCTTGGAGGTCCAGCTTGCAGAATTGTGATAAAATAATTTTCTATTGTTTAACACATCCACTCTATGAGTAAACCAGGCTAAATTCTTGGAGAATCAGCTTGGCACCCCAAAGATGTGGGGATTATTGGTAAAGGGATCATACACTAACAAGGTGTTCCTACTTGGGGTAAATAAAGACCTGTCTCATGAGTGCTTTGCACTTTTTCCTCCCTTAGTATGCTGCTTGCTTCTTCAGGGAGAGTGACTACTAGCTATGTATAACCTTCACATAAAGAGAATTGTTTGTGACAATGATCTAGCAAACATCAAAATTTGTCTTTGCAGAGAACTGAAAAGCAAAGCAAAACAAAATGTTTGCAGAATTTGTGCCCCTTACTCCAGAGGAAAAATTCTGCAATTCAAAAAGGTTTCTTGCATCAGGATTTGTGCTAGCTTCTACAGAAGATATTCTAAATTAGAATAGGGCTTTAAATTGGTTTCATGACAAAGGCTATAAATTATACTAGGTGACTCAAATTATTCATGAGAGAGAGGAGATCTTGATTTATGCACTAGTTTTGTGTAAATTTCATTTTTTGTAAAGTAAATCACTTTTCCCATTGACTCACATTACAATTTGAGATATGCTTTATCTTCTTTTCTGAGTAATCTTCAATTGACAGGCTTTTTGCACTTCTCTGCAAGCATTTAATGACCTAAACGCAAATCCTTAAATGAAGCAAAGCTATTTACAGAAACTGCAACAAATCATGTATTCTTCAAACAAACATAACAAATACAGTGCCAGCTTTTTAGCAGGACTTTTTAGCATGTCTATAGATTCAAGCCATGGCCCCTAGTCTTCAAGGTGATTATATCTTTGGGAGATTGAAATTTATTTTTTTGAGAAACAAATAAGCAGCCTTCACATGCAAATGTTCTACAGTATGAGTATATTAGAAGTTGAAAATTGAGTTATGTAACTATCAAAGATAAATAAAGCTGGGCACTATCTACTAAAACAGTAAGTATTGATTTTTTGTCAGTAAACATTTCATCACAGGGAAAAGTGTGCAGATTGATTTGAACTTAACTTTATGCAGAGTAGCATGGGCATTTTAAAGGGAGAAGGAGGAATTAAAGAGGGGTGTGACTCAGGGCTCTGTAGAATCTAAGAATTGAAATTTACAAAAATTAGGAAGAGGTTGATCCCACCCTCTTGCTAACTGGAACATTTTGAGGTTAGTTCTCTATGCGTCCCTACAGAGACTGGAAGAAAGAAACTATATTTTAGTTGTTATTTTTAAAAATAATTTCTTTGGCATGCATGAGTTTTCCCAGGCAGGTATTACAAGGGGGGGGGGGCGCGGCGGGGGATAAGGTCATCCTAGAATGTGACCTTGAGTGTTAGAAATGATTTAGGGTTTTTTCAAGAAAAGAAAAATTTTGGCTAACTTTTTTGGCCAAAGTTGAAGCCTACTATAGAGAGGGCTTCGAGGATCCTGGATAGAGTTGGGTCCAGAACAAAATATTTGTCAAATGCTATAAAAAAGTTATTACTGTTTGCCAGATCAAATCTAATGCATATCACTAAAATTAATTTCATGTATATCGGCAGTGTTCATTTTATTGCTTTTGAAAGGTCTGAGTTCTTAAGCTGGGCACCAGTGCTTTAAAAGTTTTTCTACCTAAAATTTATAAGATTTCAAATGGTATATACACATGTAATATTTTTCTAGGGAGAGAGTTCATTACTTTGATCAATTTTGTGGAAGGATCTGGGACATTAAAGTGATTAGAACATTACACAATGAGTTCATTTTGTGAGTCCAGCTTTTATAGATAGTATTGCAGGGAATTCAGGTTTTCTGCAAACAATTTTAAGAAAATTACAAAGTTATTTGAAAGAACTTATTTCCATACAAGAAGCACTTATTGAACACCTAACAGGTTAATTGCATTGTATTAGACTTGGTAGAGACAATAACCTAAAGAGAGAGAGATCAAAAGAAATTATAACAGTCTAAAAAATACTAGCTGTCAGCCTTATGGTTCAGGAATGGGTGAGGCTAACATGGAGAAATAAGATCAGGATGGTCAGTTGCCATGAACAGCTAATAGCCCCATTAGGGACTATGTAATATTTGTGCAGAAAATCTCATTAAACATCAATGGCCAGTTATGTAAGGGAATTTTTTTTGAATATTGTGCCAGCCTGCAAGGAGTAAGCAAGTTATTGACTTGAAATGCTTTATTTAATGGAAAGCATTACTAACATAGAGTATTTTCCATTTTCTATTCATGTTTTTTTCCTCATTTTTTCTCTTGAGCTAATACTGTTTGGACACAATGAACACATTAACAGTATCCACCCTTGAATGCTCTTTAGAAAAACACAAAGTATTTATTGATTCTTTATGTGTTTTTACACCTAATGAAAGCAAGTTAGAATCAACAACCTTAACAACAATGTGTTGTATTCTCCCTGCTGTTAAAAAACAGCAGGAAAACATTTCTTAAGCAACAGAGTCATGCTGCAAGTTGGAGGCAAATGAGCACTTTCCAACAATAAGATCTGCTAAATTACTGCATTTGTATCCTTTCCTTAATCCCTATTATGAAGATCACACAATGAAGAATATCTCTTGTATAATGAAGATTGTTGCTAACTCGAAAATGATAACACAATGCAGAATGCCATCTGTTAGAATAATGTTGGAACCTTTAATTTTGCAATTGTTGGGAGCCCATCATTACTTTTCTATTTATTTAAAATATATATTCACAAAGCTAATGCTTTCAGCTTCATAATAAAGCTTTGGTGATATGTTCTATAAAAACATGTCACTATACTTTTCTCTGTGCTTGTCAGGTAGTGTATTTTACAAAGGAATAAAGGAAACTTTTAGTAGAGAATTCAAGACATTTAAAACTCAGAGAAATAGATTGGCAAAAATAGCCGATCACTACTTAGTGTGAATTCTGGTTCATAGTGTGGATATTTGGAATCTGTTATATGAATGGTGGAATTTGGATTTTGGAAGATCTTTGATGTCATTGACATCTTGGGCTTGAGTTTTCAGGCTGGGCGAGCATTTTCACCATGTCATTCTCAGGCAACTTGCAGCCCTAAAGGCATGATAGACAGAAAGGTGCTTGGTTGTCTCAGAGAACTTGAAGAAAAAATCTTGTTAAGATCCAGGAGGCTTATCATGCTGCTGAGCATAGCTGCTGGCTACAAAACTATAGGACGCTGCTTTTGTAAGGATTTGAAAGGAGGTTCACAAAGCTCAGCTCTGCTTGGCCATTTGGTTAAACACATTTCTGCTACCAACAGAGGTTGAGGTCAGATGTTAGAGGGACTGTCTACTCTTTGGCACAAAGTCTAGAGACAGAAGGTACTTCAGTGATTTGGTCATGGTCACTCAGACCCAGAGAGGAGCAGAGTGGGGAATAGAATCCAGGCATGCTGGATTTTCACTCTGTACAATATTTTTTTTCCCCCTGGTGTGCTTGTGTTATTCAATTTCATCATATATCATTCTACTTTTTCACTTCTCTGCTGATATAAACCACTGAAGAGTTTTTTTTTGCATTTTCCCATGAGACTTTCTGCAACACAGAACTAGGACTCAGTAACCATTTTATTTTTATGAGCCAGTCTCCTTTCTTCTGTCTCCATATTTATGTTACATCTCTTTCTTTCCTCATTTTTCCTTCCCAGGATAATCAATAGAAATGGATAGAGGTGGGAAAAGATCTCAACATTTTATTTTTAATTTTTTGATTATCCTTCTCAAGGGCTTGGTATGAAGTTTCAAAGGAAGTGATGAAAATATACAGACTGTCCCTCTTGTATGCAGTGGTGACTTCCCTCACTCAGTTGACTGATTCCACTTAGCCTGTCTTTGTTTTGTTCATCTCTGAGGTGGGGATAACACTGCAATATGTAGTAGAATGTTAGGGAAGTTAATTTATAATTGTCAACATCTTCTTTCTTGTCCAGTGTCGTCACCTCAGGGGTAGTTACAGCTTTGAAAAGACAATGACGTTACCTAACCACACCTCAAAGGAAGATATTTAGTACAAAACGAGTTTCCTTGCACGCTGAGGCTTTCTTCTCACCAAGGATGTTGTCTTTCACAGCCCAGAGAGCTGTGCAGTTGAGTTTCCTAATGTGACAACTGGGTGTGCCAATATACAGATGTCCTGGGAGCCAGCATGATGGCAGCATGAGCAGAACATGTGGGGCTCAGCAGTAAATACCCTCCCAGGTGTTGGGTGTAGGGTGCTGGGGAGTCTGTCACCTTCCCAGGCTGAGCTGCATCCAAATTGGTAATGTTGTCAACAATTCTGAACTGCAAATTTTGAGATGGTAAAATCATACAGCAAACATGTGAGTTTTGTTTTTCTAATATTTCCTGTCTCCCTGCTGTTGTGTGTATCTTCCCTTCTACCATCAGCCACATTGGTTCCTGTTGCTCACTTGGCAATGCGGCTTCATAAATATAAATTTTATGGTTACTTCCTTGACTCTGTCTTAAATGCTTCCCACTCTGTCAGTTTCTCATGCATTTTTGAGCTATAGCCAGTTTTCCTTAACAAGCTGTGAGTTCCTTCACAGTCTGTTAAAAACCACTATGTCTTTACTGCTGTCCTATAGACTCTTATCAATATTTCAAACCTTGTGATCACCAAGTAGCCCAAGAATAGCATCTGCAGTTAAATTAACAGGGATAAAATTACAAACTCTATCAATCTTCATGCTTCATGATGTAAGGAGGTCATTAACTGAGGTCAGGAGAAACTTTCCCTTGACAGTAGCTCCTTCAGAATTAGTGCATTATGGGAACATTTACAAATTAGTCTCATTATATTTAGGAGCATCTGGTATGAACCCCTTGTCACAATCATGATTCTGGGAAGGCAATTAATAGGTTCTTGTGAAATCTCAGTAACCTCCAGTCTCACTTGAAAATGAAATTTGGGTGAATTTTAGCTATTTTATCTAAAAAGGCTTGCCTCTCCTCCTTCTCCATGGTTGTTAATCCAGTGACCAAGGGCTTTGTCCTGAATGGTGAGTGTTGCTGTAATTGTGTAAGTAATGCTGGTTAATACAAGATGACAATACCATTACTTGACTTGTAGTTACATTTGTCCCTTGCTTTCTTGGTTGTCACTGATGTCAAAGTCACAAGATACTAGAGGTGAAAGTCCTTTCTATGTGCAGAATAAGCCTAACAGAACCCTCTCAGACAGCAGGCCTCCCATCGCTGCATGTCCTCCTCCCACAGCCTGGCTTTTTCCAGGTCCAGTGTTAGGAGTCATCCTGGCTAGGACTAGTGCACCCATCCCGTTATGGGAGATTGAACAGAGCTACAGTTGAGAAATCAATCATCTCATTTTGCCCATGACCGAGGGAGTTCCTAGTGTTTAGGACTTTAAGTGCTGAACTGATAAAGTTTTCCGCAAATCAGGACACTTTGTTCATCTTAGTGATGCCTCTCTCCTGTCCTTTGGACAACATCCTTTTGCACCCCCCACTGACACTTCTCTATCCTACTATATCTTTTTAAATTTTGTTTTATCTTAAAGAGAGTAAAACAAAACAAAAGAAAACAAAACAAAGCAGATCAAAAAAAAAAAACAATGCAAGCAACACAGGATTTCAACACAAGACAACAGGTAATCTGCTGTGGCTACCACAATGTCTCCTGTTCTCCCTGAAATAGTTGTCCACATCTTCACACACATTGAGTTCAAATGAAACAAACCAGTGTAAAACTGAATAAAACAAAAGAATGAAAGCATTACCAGCTGTCAAAACCCTACAATAGGAAAACCAAAAATGGCTGCCATATTGTCTCTTGCTCTCTTCAAAACAGCTTGTCCATACCTCCACACAAGTTGAAATCAAATAACAGAAAATAGACTAAAACCAAACAAACAAAAAAAGAATAAAAGCATTACTGTACTTCAAAACAAGATAACAGAAAATCAGCAATGGCTACCATAATATCTCCTTTTCTCAAAAGTAGCTGTTCATACCATTACACATGGTAAAATCAATTCTTGTAAATTCTTTAGGAGAAGTTGTAGGCACATATAAGCTTATTCATGTACATCTATCCTTTCTGTATTAGAAGGGGAAAAAAAAACCAAAGCAAAATACAAGAAAAGCCAAAAACAACAAAGGAAAATAAATAACAATAACAAAGAGCCAAAACCAATAATAGTATAAGCTTTCAAAACAAGGTGGTAGGAACATAACTAAGGTTAATATTTTACATAGCTGTCTTCAAAAGAGTTACTCAGATTACCAGATATAAACATGCAAAATTGATGTAATCCTATGAGTGCTGTTTTGTCCCAAGAACTAATAACAATTAGTTGTACAATCATCATAGCTATCTTAAGTTCATATATACAAATTTATCTTTCTTCTTTTCCTTTCCTTCTCTTATCCTTTCCCCTGAGTTATTTTTTCCCCTTTGAGAAGTTTCTTATCCTTTCACAATATTTATTGAAGATTTTGTATCTTATTTACTTTTTCAGTTTCTTACACTAGGGAGACAATATGGTAGTACAAGTGAGTTTGACTTATTTCACTTATTAGTATGATCTCAAGTCACATGCATTTACCTATGAAAGCCTCAGTGTGATCCTTCTTTATAGCTCTGTAGTATTCCATTGCATAAAAATACATCTTTTTTATCCATTCCTGTTGATGAGCATTTAAGTTGTTTCCAAGAATTGACTATTACAAATTGTGCTGCTATAAACATGGATGCACATATATCACTGTGATATGATATTTTCAATTCTTCTGGGTCAAATAGGACTTCCAATCACAGCTTTTTGAGGAACTTCCAGACTGATTTCCATAGTAGTTGCACCAGTCTACACTCACATCAACTGTGCAGAAGGATTCCTTTTCCCCCAGCCTCTCCAGCATTTGTTATTGGTGGTTTTCTTGATTGTGGGCATTCTTTCTGGAATGAGATGGAATCTCAGTGTTGTTTTAATTTGCGTCTCTCTAATGACTGATGATGCTGAACACATTTTCAGGTATTTATTTGCCATTTTTATTTCTTCAGCTGAGAAGTGTGTATTCATCTCAGATGCCCATTTTTGGGTTGGATATTTGAATTTCAGGGGTCTGATTTTTTAAAAATTCTTTATATGCTCTAGATAGAAGTCTTTTGTCTGAGGGAAAGTTGACTAAGATTTTTTCCCAATTCATGGGTTTTCTTTTCACACTGTTGGAAATCTCTTTTGACATGCAAAACTTTTTAATAAGATGAGATCCTAGTTGTTGATTCTGGGAAGTATTGCCTATGCAGTTTGATTTTTGTTGATGAAATCTCTGCCCCTATGTCTTCAAGATTTCTACCTACTTTGTCTTCCAGTAGATATAGTGTTTCTGTTTTAATAGTTAGATCTTTGATCCATTTTGACTTTAGTTTAGTGCATGGTGATAGGCATTGGTCTAGTTTTAATTAGTTTTCGGCATATGGAGAGCCAGTTTTTCCAGCATGACTTATTAAAGAGGCTATCTTTTTTCCAGTGAGCGTGTTTGGCCCCTTTGTCCAAGATAAGGTAGCTGAGTGTGTTTTTAGTTGTGGTTCGTCTTCTAATCTAGTCCATTCATTGATCTCCATGTCTGTTTTTATTCTCAGTATTGTGCTGATCTTATCACAGTAGCATTGTAGTACAACTTCAAGTCAGGGATCGTGATGCCTCTTGCTTTGCCTTTGTTCCTAGAATTGCCTTTGCTATTTTAAGTCTCTTTTTTAAAAAATTTTTTAAAAAAATTTTATTTAAAGAGGGGGGGAAGCAAAACAGAAAAAAGGGTAGAAATAATACAGAATTTCAAAAAAATAAACAGTAAGAAATCACTATTTGATACATTACATATTGTCAAGCATACAAAGTGGACATTCAAACAGTGAGGCTGCAAACAGTTCTATTCACTGATCCAACAAAAACTTAGTAACATGGTTATAATCCTACACACTTAAGTATACATACAGTTATCTCTTTTAGAGCACTTTCTTTTCCTCCTCTTGCTTTTTTAAAAAAATTTTTTTTTATTTAAAGAAAAAATTTTGAAACAGAAAGAGGGTAGAAACAATGCAAAATCTCAAAAACAAAACAAAATAAAAACAAAACCAAACAAAAATAGTAACCAGTAAAAAATCACTAGTTGATAATTACATACTTTCCTCTTAGATGCAGTTATTCAAGTTACAAAAGTAAAGTCCACAAAGGGGACATCCAAACAGTGAGACTGCAGTCAGTTTTGTTCATCTATCCAACTAAAACTTTATCAACATGGTTATTAATTCCACACACTCAAACATACATGCAGTTATATCCTTTAGAATACTCTCTTTTCCTTTTTTTTTTTTACAATAACTATAATCCATTCTTGTAAACTACTTAGAAGTTCTACACATGTATAAGTCTCTACACATGTACCTAGCCTTTCTGTATTAGAGGGAGAAACAAATCAAAACAAGTCAACAATACAAATTCCTAGAGAAACATGAAATAAGAACATACAAAAATACAACACTAGGTGATCTACGGTAGTCACTATGATATCTCTTGTTCTTTGCAATAAAATTGTCTATATCATCAAATATAGTATAAACTTAGCATTGCATTACACTATTAATAAAATCTAAACATTGGAGACATTGTAGGACTTCAAAGGCAGATAACAATCAAACCAGAATGGGTATCCTATTGAGTCCTGTCATCTTCAGAGTAGTTGCCCCTACTCTCAGACTCGACACTCTCAAGCATACCAGATTCAAATACAGTCAGTCAAGATAAAACAGTGATATAACCAATCTTCTCTGTCTTATCTCTGCCATGCTAGTTTTCTGTCATTATTTACTTTTCTCCTTCATTCCACTGTCTGCCCCTTTCTTTGAGGCCTTTCTGCCATTATTCCTGGAACCCTGGTGATTTTCTTCTCTCTCTCTAGAATGTCCTTCAGTATTCTTTGCAGGGTTGGATTGGTGGTCACAAACTCCCCCAGTTCCTCTTTGT